>CM067360.1:85895954-86168061 GCA_034401795.1 Chaetoderma sp. LZ-2023a
AGGGCGTGAATAGAGTAACCTTTATTGCTTTTACGTTTGACCTGACCAATGATTTCGTAATATAAGTTAGGATATGAATGATTCTTAGAAGGCATGCCTGAATGGAAAACAAAAGAAAAGAACTAAGCCTTTTATCCCGCAAATATCGTACTATATATTAATTACGATGTAGGAATTTAGTCGCTGAATATTTTGTTTCTAATTTTGTTTAAAGGTGGAGATTACAGCGAAAGTAAGAACTTATAAGTAGAATCTAATTTAAAATCTTCCACTTGTTACCCCAATATGAGAACCGAAAGATGTCAAGGTTGAAACATGGTTAGACTTGTATTGTCCTAGCCCAGACCGTAGGCCTACTAATACAGGCGCTGCCTAGCTAGCACTGGCGACACAGGAAATCTCCCCAAACTGGAAATGTGTGAAATTAATGTACGCCGTTACGGTACACTGGGTAGAGCTGGTATAGTTCATTGTTGGGAATGCATCAGCGCACTATCGTTATGCAGGCCTAATGTTGTAACGTAACATGCACGTTATCAATCATCATCAATCAACATCATCAATTATCATTATCGATCATTATCATTAATCATCATCCTAATCATGAATCGGTATTATATAGCTGTGTAATGTAAATACGTGTATACGTTAACTGTAGCGCGAGAGTCAGATTTGCGCTCTATAGCTAAACTAGTTTTAAGTCGGGACAACTTTAATGGTTAATTTAGAATGGGCATTTTAATTGTAATTTTCCAAGCTGATCAATCGATTTCATTCTACATGCCGGTGATTGGGTGGTTATACATAAAACAATTTATATGTAAATATGAATTTGACTGAAAGTCGTTATTTTCTTAGGTATTGCTGGCTTTCAGTCAACTCTCTGTTAAAATGCTCAGCAAACTAAGCCAGCAGCGCTTCCAGTCAAATTACTTTCAAGAAAATCAACGTAGTATTTCTTACACCGTATATAAAGTTCTTTAAATGCTAAACTTTCTACGGTAAAATATTCGTAATCTATTTAAAATAATTCCATGTACATTTAATATTGTGTAAGAGGTAGTATGCTAACTATTTAGAAAATACGAACTAGAGGACGATAACTCGTGCGGCAAATTTCCCATTGTTGGGAATACACCGTTCATCCGCGGATACAGCTTAGTATCTCGTGTCGTAAGTTTGGATTAGATATTTGGTCTGAATGTTTGAATAGGATAACTTAGCAATTCTCTGTACATTGTGTATACAGCTTTATCTATTGACGACTTTGCCTTGAAATTTATATCTATAGTACCTTAAAAAAAGTATATAATCAGGATTAAGCGTTAATTATGCGTGTCAGTTGTCGTCAAAGGAAAACCTACAAATTCCCTTTCCTGGATAGGGAGACAGAGTAGACAGGCCCGCTAGTCATTATAAATATTCTTTAGGGTTATCACTTGAAGAAAGCTAGTTGACTATCGATCTTCGTTCACCGCTTGAGGCAAGCGTAGTCGCAGCTACGCAACCCAGTTTACCTCCGGTAACGACCGATTTATCTTAGCATCAGTTGGGAATCGAGACGAATAGATTATCTTTTCTTGTGACGGACATTGTAACTACCGACAGACCGACCGACGTTAGACGGTCCTGAGAATTTTCACTATGAACCTATTTGAGGATTATTTGCGTTGCACGCGGTAGCCTTCCCGTGTGTACCTTTATACACGCGTGGCAAGGGCACTATCAATACGTTGAATCTGTCTATAAAATCAGCTCTACATGGCCAATCGATTAGACACACGACCTACTGCAGTCTCTCTACACATGACTGTATAAAGCTGATTGAAATTGGCGCAATTGAGGTTTTTTATTTTGTTAAACACCATTATCAAATTTGGCACACAATTGGAAGTATCCCTTGTTAATGTTAATGCCATGTTAATACCATGTGAATAAAAGATCAAGAAACGGGAAACTTGAATTGAAAGTCTAGTCTATGTAAATAAAAATCCTGAGATTAGAACGTAGAATCACAACATGATGCTATTGAAATATTAAAGGATAACTAATCCCATCTCTTGATAGCTATTCGGGTGATCTAACGCGGCGGTCATACACTATACAGGTAATTGTAAACTTTTTATCGCGCCGCTAAGGAAAGATATTCAAGATTTAGTAGTTAAATGTTGGTACATTTCTACACCCTATGACGGCTGTCATGATTTACTTTTCAACCAATCAGAAAAACCCTAGTGTGTCTGCCTCGGTATATACGCTCAGTCATAGAGGCTCCAGCTATAGTTTGGCAATGTAGTATAAAAACAATACTACTGGTAAGATGTTGAATATTTTGAAACCAATTTGATTGGAAGTTGTTGCTGTCATAGGCCGCAACAACTTCCAATCAAATTAGTTTCGAAATATCCAATGGGATGAGCATTACATAATTAAGAATATGATGCATTGGAGCTTCCATGACATGGCACACAATAGCTTGAGGAGACAAAATGGTGTCGATCACTCTTCAACATTTACTTGATATTACAAAACAGATAAGTGCGATACAGATCAGGGAATGTGACAGGATATGAATGATATGGAATCTATAAATCATATTCTATCGGTGAAATACAACATTTGAGCTGAGATTAGCATCGCTTTAAGAAGGATGTGGGTCTCGCTGTTTATGGACTTAGGGTCATAGGCGTAGGTTTCGTCGAAGAGGAAGAAATGGCATCATTAAAACAATATTCAGCGACTCAAAACAAATTTCGGCAAAATAAAAACAAATTCAACGTACTAGGATGGTATTAAAATAGATATCCATTTATCAGTATTTAGACTGGTTTCGGCGACTCACCAAATCAGCTAAAAAGCAAGATGACGGCGATACGAAAACCGGAATCCTCTCGAGTTGTGATAAAAGTTAACAACGATAGTGAAATGATTCTCTTGATCAGAAAACTGGAAAGGACAAATAAAATACAGTTCAAATTATTTTTTTTAAACAGGCTACTAAAGACGTTCCTTTATGCAGATTGTCTCATCTATTTCTTTCAGGTCGTCGTCAGCTTCCCCTTTCTTCGATCAGCTCATCCTACTATTTGTATTTCCAGGAGTGTAGCGAATTAAATACATTGTCTGCCCAGCTAATACAAGGCCGTATATGCAGCAAAACACGTGTATAATGAATGCATTAATCATCAGAGTGACGAATTAATATAACAATAAAGTTGTTTTGCTGGGCGTCAAGATCATTTGACTTTTAACGGACCTTTCCAGTTTATCCATCCATCATATGACGTCATATGACGTCATAATAAACTGCGTGACGTGTAGGATGACGTCAGAATCACGACGTCATGCATGACTCGACTTAGTCCGTTTTAAACGCTTAATAGTGTTATGCATTCTATGGCATTGCTATTTCATAAGCATGCAGGCAGCAACCGCGTCCAGTCAAATCATTTTCAAAATATTCAACAGCTTACCTGTATAGTTTTTTGGAAATCGATGGTCAGGGAGTTTAGCGATCGATCAATCCCAACACGAGCGCGGTGTCGGTGGAGCTTAGCTTAGAGATGGCCTGAGCATAGCTAAAACTGGAACGGTCCACTTACTGCAGCGGGCATTTTCATTTTCTAGCCAGATAGAAGTGATGCATTTCAACTAAAGAAGGTGGCGGACTTCATTAACAATGGAAACGATTCAAATAATTATAACACCCAAGCATTTATTAAAATATAAATTTTTCATTACGCTGTGTGATTAGAACACATACACTTCGTCATTGCGGATTATGACATCCTCATGTTTAGACTTATACTACACAGATTGTAATTATCAATGGCAAACTCGAATATAGAGGGATCCGATATGTTACTCAAATATATGACGTAATAATCAAATAAGGCACATATTAGCTGACTCCACAATCAACATGATGTAGGGATCTCAGTTATGAACATTGAAAAGTCTAGGAAGTGTATGTCTCTGATGGATTTAGATTTAATAAACATTCAGCGGAATATTTTGAAACTAATTTGACTGGCCGTTGTCACTGCCATAGGCTAATTGAATGGTCCCAGATATTCTGCTTCTATAAGCAGCATCATTTCCTAGTCAACTTAGTTACAATATAGTCGAGGCGTTACACGTATAGTTACATTGGATGTGGGAGGGTTGGTAATTCAGGTTTCAAAATACTCACAAAGTGAGCGACGGTTAGCTAGAAATGTATCCTTCTATTAGTATGTTTTGTGCCATTTTATGGTTTTATTTGTGCGAAATCAATAAAATCTTCTATGATATCTCTAATGCCGACTCCTTCTTCACTTGTCTGTTTAGTCCATTTAGTAGCAGCACATTGCCAGTCACAACAACAATGTAGTAGAATTGCCAAATTTTAAAGGGATGCGAATCGCATCTCAAATGTTGTATTGCATCGATAGATTATGGTGTATAGATTCCATATCAATCATATCCTGTCACATTCCTATATCTGTCTCACAATTATCTGCTGTGTAATATCGCGCAAACGTTGAACAGTGAACTCCACCATTGTGTCTCCTCTAGCGATAGTGTGCCATGTCATCTAAGTGCCAAATTATTATCATGTAATAATCATCTGGTTGAAAATTTTGAAACTAATTAGACTGGAAGTTGTTGCAGCTTAGCTGTATGGTTGCTTTTATACCACATTGTTATGCTATAGATGGCACCTCTTTGAGTGAGCCTATATATCCGAGACAGACACGCCGGTTTTTCTCTGATTGGTTGAGAAATAAAGCATGACAACCACCATATGCTGTAGAAATGCACCAACATTTAGCTACTACAGTCCGAACATCTTTCTTTCGAGTGACCTATTAGATCATCTGAATAAATATCATGAGATGGGGTTTGTTATCCTTTAAGCAGCGGCCAAATCGGTGGCATTCCAACAGCTGTTGACTTAGTCAATCAGCATATAGAAAATAATAAACGACTATAGAAACAGCATGCCATTTGCTAGACTGCTATGGTTGTGTCGAAACCTATGTTCATTTCTCTTTAGCGTAATTCTAACACACACTACGATATAGTAAGGCTAAACTACTTTCCTGACGAACCGGCACCGACCAAAACCGGCCTCTGTTGTTGTCCTGAGGAATATTCATGTGCAGACCAAAAGAAGACTACTTTAACCATTTACCACTGGAATGGCTGGCTCTGTAACAGAGTCAGTCAGTTCAGTGGTAAATTCTAAAAAATTGTTGTTTCCTTTTGGCCTGCAAATATTTGAAAAGTTTAACCAACATTTTGGCAATAGAGGTTTACTAGAGGATAGCGAAGATGATGGGAAAATTAAATTCCGCCAGTTAGGTGGTTGGCGCTGCAAGGTGGTTCTCTCTGGCTCACAGGGTAATTTTGAAATAGTAATCATATGGTTGATTATGGGTCCATACTCGATCGCTTAGCACATAGGCATATGCTATTCTCGAATTCGCGAGGACTACCAAGTAGCAAACAAGGTCATTCACAGTTCCTTATAACCATGTCAAATATCCTTAATATCTCACAACCCTATTTTCTATTTACCATGCTACGACATGTACATTGAAATTGTCCTTTTTCTGTGTCATTTACCTTTCATCTTAGGAATGGCAAAACCTCTCGGAATGTCGCCGCTATTAGTTGGAAAACAGCCAACTCGAATCTGAAGAGTACCCGAGATCTATTATAACTAATGACGAAGTCTTGTAGCATTTCCATGGAAATTGGTTTAAATAGCATTAGTCCTCCAGGACAAGACTCCCACTAGAAGAAAGCTCATAATAGGGCAAACAGCGCGAAATTGATGACCCGAATTACTTCGCCTACAGCTGTGTTTACCTCTCAGGAATATCACTACTTTGGACTAGCAATGTTGGGTGGGCGAGATGGTGTAATCCTGATATTTACCTTAGTTCAAACTGTGATTATCGCTGGAAGCAACAGTATCTCAGCGTGATCCTGACAAGTTGCCTAATAATAATTCCGACTTTCCTCTTAAGCTAATGCTTAGTAAAAGCTCTACTGTTTTATTCATACCTCCCAACCCATGGAAACCAAGCATTCAAAAGAACAGCACCAGTATGTTGTTGAATATATTACGAATACTTTAACTGAACATTGTAACTGTCTAAGCAATGGACGTTTCCAGTTTAGCCGTCCATCATGTGACGGCATAATCAACTACGTGACGTGTAGGGTGACGTGATAATCAGTGAATATCTTGACTGACGTAGATACGTACGTCACGAACGCTTAATTGAAGACTCACTAAGCGTTGGTGTACGAATTGTGTCTTTACTATTTAAAAAACGTGCTGTTGAATATTTTGAAACTAATTCGACTTGGCGCTCTTGCTGTCATATAGAGCAACAGCACCCAGTCACATTATTTTCAACATATTCAATAGCTTACCTGTATACTTATCTTGAAATCCATAGTCAGTGAGTTCAGGGATCGATCGATCCCAACGCGAGCTAGGTGTGGGTGGAGCTTAGCTAAAGTTGGGTAGGGCATAGCTAAAACTGGTAAGGTCCATTTATGTTTCAAATATAATAGTACACACTGCATCGTATCTTTTCAGTATGGTTGAGCACTGGCTGATATGTACAGTACATTACAGCCCAGAAAGAACTGTAAATACTTCAAAACATTACAATTTTAAACACAATGTAAGATATGTACTGTTTAATATTCTGGACTTAACTTGGCAGCAATTGCAGCAAGTGTGAATGAGATTGCATATGTTTCCACCGATTGCACGTCAGCCACTAATGCGTCTGTCTACATGTGCTTATAACACAGTTTGCAATTGTTCATATTCCACCAATGGGAAAAATAAACCGGGGTGTAAAAGACATGAACGGGGTGCATTGTGTCGTGCTATCTTGCGATGAAGAGGATAATAAATTCCAAATGATAAAAAGGATACATTAACTTGCAAACGAAGACGATACTCATACATCATGAGCATAACTCTTACTGACAACAACTGGTAACACTATTGATATCAGCAATAATAATTGACAAAATTCCTTTAAAATAGTGCTAATTCACTCTCAATAGTTTATCTTATATGATACATCTCACATGTTGTCTTCATATATCGATGAGAAATTTATTTGCGCGTGTCAGTTATTCAGTTTTCGGTATATTTACTGTAAATATATTGTAATCCAACTTTATAGTAAGTAATTTATGTAAACACAACTGTCCACAATTCGCCTTTCCACTTTATCCATCCATCACATGACCTCATAATAAACTAAGTGACGCGTAGGCTGACGCTATAATCATGACGGCGTGAATGATTCGATGTTGTCCATATTTACCACTTAATGGGCCGATACGGTGTACGAACTGTATGTCTTTGCTATTTAATAAACATGCTGTTGGACTTGGCTGGGCGCCGTGGCTACAATAGGCAGCATCAGCGCCCAGTCAAATTAGTTTCAAAATATTCAACAGCTTACGTGTATAGTTTTTTATAAATTGATAGTCAGGTAGTTCAGAAATCGATCGATCCAAACACGATTAATGTGTGTGGCGCTTAGCTAGAGATGGGCGGTGCATAGCTAAGACTGGAAAGGTCCATTAAATAAACCTGTATCGAAATACGGAGCACTAGCTTGTCTAGACGGGATACTAATTGTGCGTAATTAGCAAACGGTGTAAAAATAATAAATAGAGAATCTGGAACGAGGTCACTTTTCATATCACTATTATGGACCGAGCTGAAAATTATCAATTTGCACGAGCATAGCGAGTGCAAAATTGATAATTTTCAACGAGGTTCATAATAGTGATATGAAAAGTGACCTCGTTCCAGATTTTATTTATCATATACACTGTAATTTTGAAATATTTGCCAATAGTTGCTGATGTGACTTTTATCTGATTTCTCATTGTTGATTTTCGTGAAATCGATACCGCCGCTGTGACGCACCACTACTTGATAACAGATGCTGAATGCGCAGCAAAATATAGTGACAAACACAAAATCTGGCGATGTCAGCCGTGAAATAGTATTTTAACTGGTCATTGAAAATTATAGCCACGGCCATCAATCGTTACTTCGCTGCCGGCTGATAAACTGTCAAACGATGACATTTTGCGATGACGTTTCATGGATGACAAATCGTAGTAAACAAATCGTAGTAAAACAGTACTGCATAGTAATACCTACGCGTCACGCTCACATCAATCGATGTTTTAATTGGCCGATTTAAGTGGGTTGCTCACCCAACAGCCAATGAAAATACTCCGTTGAATATGGCACGCGTGCTCATATCGAAAAATATGGAACGGGCTAGAAGGCTTGTTTATATGATAAATAATTGTTTTGTATGACTCGGCACGAATATCGTTAGTCCCACGAGGACTGTATACCATGCATATCTCTAAGCTATCCATCTTAACTATTAATACCGGATGCGTTGTGTCACACTCTAAATTAATTCCTTCGGGCTCTCGTATATTTAACCATGCTTCCTTGCCCACTTCTGTATTGCGCCGATGGATCTTGTGCATGCTAACATGGCAATAGCATTGCGAAGGAGCGACCAGAACATTTTATTTTAAACTACATAAAATTGCATGGTATAATTAATATACATATTTGTCTACTTCTAATGCATTGGAACTTAAATATTTACCATTCCTGTAATGGAATTTTAGGAATATGCTATTATGTATAACGTTAATAGGCCTACTAATAGTCTGGGACTAGTAAACGGCGGTTGTTCTGAAATCTGTGAATTCGACGTCACAATTATAGTATCCCATCACATCGTAAACTTAAAGTGTGACGATATAATGTTATGGCAAGGAAGTCCATTGTTTCCTGTTTCGATGATTGTGATTGGTCACTCGAGATGTATGGCAGCAACAGCGGCCAGTCAAATTATTTTCTAAAATAGTCAGCTATCAGAAAAGCGTTTATTAAATAGTAAATCCATCAAAGACATACAATTCGCACCCGTGCCCGCCTATTCCAGCTTCACGACGGAGAAATGTGTGTCAAGTGTGTTTGCGACTTCAACCTATGTGTGACGTAATTGATTATGACGGCAGTACTTGAGTGACAGACTGGATTCATCCATTGGGTTAAAGAATCAGCAACTGGTGTGGCCCATACTGCATTACCTAGTGTCACTGTATTTTCTCTCCCAGGTGGATTGCATTGGCTATAGTGACTGTATTCGAAGATGGACGGTTAAGACAGGGTATGCTTGGATTAAAAAATATATATATAGTGTGAAATCAGTTCGTGCTACTGCGCATGATCAATCAGAGGCGCGCGCGTGTGCGTGTGCGTATGCGCGCGTACATCCGTCCGTGTGCGCGCGCTTGCGTGTGTGCATGCGTGCGTGTCGGAGTGTTTGTCTACGTTCACAATCGGGGCGAACGTCTTCCGTCTTCCGGTAAACTTAAGTACATCTCTATGAATTGTAAAACATGTGTTAATTTACTGAGAATCACAGGCCGGCAATGTATACACCTGTGCAAAAGTTAAGCACCAGCAAAAACAATAGAACGTAGAAACATGGTGGTACAACTAGGCAGCCATACTTTTTGTCCCCGCGTTAGCTGACATAATTCCAAGTACGAAATGCACATGCATGCATGACTTCACGCCGCTTGATGTCCGTGCGTGACGGGAAACAGCACACGTGTTCAGTTATGTAAAAGTCCAGTTTGAGGTGTAGAACATGACATACAGATTTAGGCGACAAGATTAGGAATTTTGTGTTCATGACCGTGGTTTATTTGTACAGAGAGAATTAGCTCTTGAATGTGAACCGCTATGGCAAGACGAAGGTTAAGTGATCGTGTGAAATGGCAAATCATAGGCATGCATACCACTGGTATGTCATGCAGAGAGATTGGCAGACAGCTGAACATTAACCATACTGTAATCAGTCGTTTGATTGCAAAACATGGGCAAACTAACGAGGTGAAGGACAGGCCTAGATCTGGAAGACCGAAGAAGACTACTGCCCGTGATGATCGAGCCCTAGTACGCCTTGTTAGGAGATCTCCATTCACCAACAGCAGAGTGCTCAGCCAGCAATGGGAAACGCGCAATAGAGTGTCAATGTCTACCGTCAAAAGGAGACTGTATGCTGCTGGCATGAAAGCTAGGAGACCTGTGAGACATCCTCTCCTCACTGCACACCACAAAGAGGAGTGTCTGAGGTGGTGCAACGAAAGAAGACACTGGAACATGAGATCCTGGAGACGGGTACACTGGTCCGATGAAAGTCGGTTCCTGCTTCATGCCACAGATGGTCGAACTCGTGTATGGAGGTCCAGACGCACGGCGTACGACCAACGTAACATCATGGAAGAAGTTCCATTTGGTGGAGGTTCCGTTATGATATGGGGGTGCATCTCATTTGATTGTAAGCTGGATCTGTTGACTGTACCTGGAACACTAAATGGACAAAGATATCAAGATTCCATACTGGATAGAGTTGGGGTCCCTCATTTTGTAAATCATGCACCTGGAACCCACCCTATATTCATGGATGCCAACGCACGACCACGTCGTGCTAGAGCTGTGCATGAATACCTCCGCCAGAATGCCATCGAACCCCTACCATGGCCAGCAAGGAGCCCTGACATGAACCCTATTGAGCATATCTGGGACATTCTGGGAAACATGGTGAGAAGGAGGGATCCTCCTGTGCAGAACCTACAGGAATTAACAGACGCACTCCATCTTGAATGGCAACGAATACCACAATGGCGTATCAGTCGGTTGGTGACCAGCATGAGACGTCGTGTCCAGGCCGTCATCCAGGCACAAGGTGGATATACCCGGTATTAATAATGACAGTCTCAGACTCGTGCACAGATGTTAAACTTCGTTTTCAGACACCATTAATGACAATCTAGCCACGTGTGTCAACTGTAGGGCAATAGTTGTCAGTTGTGTCAACGTAACCATATTCAGGCCTCGTTTTCAAGTTCAAACAAAAACATACAGTGTTTCCCCACCATCATAATCAGCATTCCTCTAGTTGCATTATTACCTCTTGCACTAAGATGGATGGGTACATAAATGTTTATGCTATTGCTTTCTTCATAGCACATGAATATACCCTCGCATGTGCGTAAAAATAGGGTGGTGCTTAACTTTTGCACAGGTGTATATATAGAGGAAGCATTCACAACACGTTGATTTATTTGTTACGAGACAAGTTAACAGAATGTGTCTTAACATTTACATGTGTGAGAAGCCGCGACATCTAGGATTGTAAATCAAAACGCCAATTGTTCATTTCCCAAACTAATAACTGGCTGGTTGTATAGTGTGGTATAAATTGTTGACGCTACTGTGATTTCTAGCGAAATAAATCTCTTTTAATGGTGTACAAATGCGCAGAAACTGAAGCGCGTTTACATATCCCATTTTTCAGCGAGAATAATGGATGCTAGCCACGCATCCGTCGAATGCTAACTGTCTGACTTCTGCAAGCTACTACCCAACATGCAACAAACCTGAATCTGCTGAATATGTTGAACATGATTTAACTGACAGCTGTTGGCTTAGCCTGCACCAACTTTCAGTCAAAGAATTACATTTTTTTTTTCATATTTTGAAAACAATTTAACTGGAAGTTGTTGATGTCTTGGCCAGCAACACCTTTCAGTCAAATAGTTTTCAAAATGTTCATCATGTCCAAAGTTACACCCCTTGGAAAGTTTAGTCTGCACACATTGAGCAGGCAAACTGTGTTAATCTTGACTCTTTGAACCCGAAAGGCCAGTGCACCAAATTCCTTGACGATTGATTTTGTATTATCTTGAGCATTTTGAAACAGTTTACCTGTACGATGGGTTTAAAATTGCTATTATGGGAACTCAGAGTTCAAATGGTTAATGTAGGGTGACTGTTTATCAATGCATGACATACACTATTTATCATATACATTCTGCATATATACATGTATCCAGACAAAGTGTATAAGATAATATCATCGCTCCTGGCAAATACATAAATGTGGTTGCAGTGCACTCATCAGCTCGGCTGGTCGATAGAATTCTACTTGACTCTTCGTATTTGAAGAAGACTACTCATTACGTGCATAACATTGCACAATGAAACACGAAATAAAGGCTTTACGGCTGAATGAATGAATCCAAACTGTCACCTAAGTATTGACATCATGATCAATTACATCACATATAGGTTGACATCACAATCATAATTGACAGAAAATAGTCGTCACGAAGCTGAAATAGTCTGGCAAGTGTACGAAGTGTATACGTTTAATGTATGTAACATTTAACACACATTTTGTTAAACTATTTTGATATTAATTTGAATGTGCGCTGTTGCTGCCATAGGCAACAACAGCATCCATTCACATTAGTTTCAGAATATTCAACATATTAGATATATAGTTACCATGATATTGGGATTCTTGGAAATCAGGGTTAGATCGGCCCCAACACGGACGGGCGGGGAATAGCTAAAAGTGGGTTCGTCCACTGCATGACAATTGAAGAGAAATGGCGCAGATTCCTAAATATACCAATATGTACAATTACTCTAAGGGTTTATCTACACAGCTCAACTTCTTTGGGATTTACCGATGCTCAACATCATATTGAGCAAGCAAAACCATGTTAATGTGGATTGCAATATTTTAGTTCTACAAGCCTTTTACCCTACATGGAAAACCTATTGCTAACAGATTTGGGGTTGTTTTAATGGTCTGATACCCATCACACAGACCACCAACTGTGCCATCCTCAACTGTGCCTTTGAATAACAACCCCAACCACCCACACCATCCCACCCCAATAGATATCCTTTGATAAGGGAGACTCTGTGCCTTGCCTGAATACAAGAATCTATAGAGCATAGCCCTCATAGCCTCACTATCTGCCGGGCATCGAGTGGGTCCTCGTCCGAAAACGACAGATCCGCAGTGAGCATTGGCGGCGGGGTTGAGGCTGGGCTGGCTACAAACAAATGATGGCCACGTTGCGGGCCAATGGAACGGTAACGTACCTGCAGGGCCGGGTGTGCATTCACCCCTGGCCCAAATTGTCACGAGCACAATTGTGGCAGAGGGCATGCCCCGTGTTCCTTCCCATTGCATTGACCACATTAGGACAGAGTGGACTAGTAGGAAAATGGTAACTACCCTCGGAATCCGAGGAGTCAGAGACGAGTGTTATTATAAACACTAACGTAAAGGAAACATGATTTTAGGATTTAACACACGGTGAATTCAAGCACGGAATCCTACTAACGCTTTTATAGTTTTCTCAACAGAAAAAGCAATAATAACAGTACAGAATGTTTCCTGAATAATAATTACGAGTAATTACGATGACGGTTACAGGTTTCACATCCTACTATGCGCATTTCTATGAAGTGTTATCGTCCTAGATGCATGAGAAAAGTACGTTGTACATATATCTGGAAAATTGCGGGATTGAATGGAAAACTGGAGGTAGGATATGGAGAGTTCCATTAGTATAACATAAGTGCATCGGATGCCCAAGAGGGTGCAAGCTACTTGGATACAGTTATGAACAATATTTAGTTATCAAGTCATATGCCTATGTATACGCTGTGTTCCACCTATGCGATGGGGGCTGTGTGTAACATTGATATAAACTTGTCTTAAGATCCATCATTTGCCCACAAGAGCAGGACGTCCACAGGTGCCCACTGTGCTCTATGGATACTATACTGATATGGTCACTGGAGGTGCCAAATCATGAAAGGAAGAAAATACATAACGGGGGTCAGATCGCTTTGTCGAAACATGAACGTTTTCGGTTATATTGTTACACGCTTTTCTTAATGCTACACACAATTCGTGAGGACGCTTAAGATCCGCAAAGTCATATAGAAGCTCCGCGGGAATGATAAAATCTACTACTGTGTTTTTCACACAGTGCACTAGTCCAGCTATTGGCACTACACGTGTGTCCTACCGAAGAGAATTTTGTTCAAACTGCAGTCTATTCCATTTCAGGATGTAGCCTCTGTTACATAAATATAAGTGTAATGGCGTGCTTGCTGCCACGACCAGAGCCGCGAACTATCAGAGGGGACAGCCGTCATGGAAGAAATTGAAGATTATGGAAATTCTAATTTCTGCGGATTCTAACGAAGAATGACAAAGCCAAGGTGTCACCTAACACATTATCTCAGCTACACGGAGAATCCCCACTTAACTCAATGAATAGTTACTCAAGTGTTTGACGGGTGTCTCGAGGTGATACAAGCTATCTGGGTGGGTAGAGCACGGGATGCGAACATGATGTGGATTTTGTCGATCTTGCACGAAAGTCCAAAGAACTTCGGCAAGGGACTACAACTGCAGCAGCGGAAGTCTAAATAATATATATATATACACTATGAAGTGTCCCAGCTTAATTCAGTAAATAGATACTTGAGTATTTAAAGGATTTGCAAAAAAGAACGTTACTATCGGATTGTTCGTGGCACCGGAGAGTGAAGTGATAATAACAGCTTATGCAATAATGAAAATCCGACATATCAATAATGAGAGCTGGACAATATACCAATAACAGTATAATAAAATAATTTGTCAGCTGCTCTCAAGGCATTCCGAAAAGGATATTCAGAGTACGTAGAGATATAGTGTGACGCTCACGGTATGAATTGTATAGTTAGTGAACATTTCCAAACTAGTGTGAATTGTATGTATTAATCCTTTTACGGCGAAGCCTGCCAAACCAGGCCTCAGTAGTGTGCTGGAGGAATGTCAATTTTCAGGCCAAGAGGAAACTATTTTTGAAAATGTACAACTGTAATGATTGGCTCGATAACAAGGCCAATCATTCCACTGCTAGATTAAAAAAACCCACAGGTGTCTTTTGGCCTTCAAAGGGGCATTCAATAAGTGAATATGCTAATTTTGTCAACACATTTAGTCAGTAAAGGGTTAAGGAGAGACCATTGGGTTTATACTTCGCAGACGTTCTGGAAAGACAGCGCTTCCATAAAGCACAGGGACGGGAAGAAATGATTGGAATAACTAAGGTATGACCAAAGTTGCGCTGGAGTGTGACAATGAACCATTTATAAGAGAGATTACGTAGAAAATACTATAATCCCAACCCTTTGCACCTGAAATGCAAAGAACATCTAAATACTTTATAATGTAATCATTATTCTGTTGAGTATTTTGAAACTAATTTGACTGGAAGCTGTGTGCTGGCAACAACAGCATCCTGTCAAAATAGTTTCAAAATACTCAACAGCTTACCGGTATGATGATTTTAAAATTGCGATTCCGGGAGCTCATGGTGCCAAGGGTTAATATAATGGGAGATTGGCCTGTCATTTTTTTAAAGAATACTCTCTTGTAAAATGTTGGAATACACCCAGTTTGGGCTGCATAACAATGACATAATATAAAATATGAATGCCGTTAAATTGTGAAACAGTAAAACGTTTCACTTGACAAACATTGGCCACTTATGCTATAAAGTATTAATGACCATATATCAAATTGTAATATAATAGAATGTTCCTCAGAAATGCTAAGACGCAACGGTGGAACGAAAAACGGCACAAGCACTACGAATTTCCGAACTCCGGTATGACACCGGTGAAGAAACTTTTAACAGAAAACCTACAGAGGAAAGAGAGGAAATACTTCTCACCCACCCCCGCCCCCACCCCAACCCCACCCTCACACCACCCACCCCTCCTCCACTACACCCAACCCTCCCCAACCCTGGAAAGATGATCGAGGTGTGTATGCAGTGGAGCGACGTCAATGGTGTGTTCCAGAGCGTGGCAGTAAGGGGCAGATGGCCACACGAAGATGAATAACAATTCCGTAATTCTGTAATTCTTGAACGGAACTTCTGGAGAGGTTCCGCTTCATAGGAAAATCAGCAAAATGTTAGCATTTGTGGTTCTCTGGAGAGAAAAACGGCGAAAAAGGGTTAGGAACAAGGTAGGTATGTTCTAACCATGCGAGATAAGCAAGAGCTCGTCTTAGCACGTTTTAAGAACATTTGTTCGTCACGGCAAGCGGGAATGAGAACACATATCCAATCAGGGTATGTTGGGTGGGCCAGGAAGTTGACCATGCGAACTAAATTGTGTGCTGTAAGAACTTTCTGAAAGCTGATGCAGCTTTCTCCCACGTTTGACTTTGAGGACAGTTTAGCCATTAATAGCTCAGTTAATACTGATCTGATTTTTAAATAGTTTTTAGATTCGTAAATCACTGGAAATTTTGTTCTGGAAAATCTAAGCATGCCTCCTATCGGAACATTATTAAGGAAAGGGGAATTATACGTGTATAATATAATTGGGCAAGTTATACATGGATAAAGGCGCTGCTAGCATGTAGATCAGCGCCCTCCGCCCACGGGATATTCCCGGGATGAAACGACCGACTCCAAATTGTATTACAAAGCCACATTGACGTCTCTCATGTGGTCAATCTTGCGTTTGACCAGCATTAGAAAGATTCTATCATATATTGTCGTCTCTTATACCACTCCCCTGCTGTCCAACCAACATTGCATATCGTTGTGTAACACGAAACATTGCTTTCGACTATGAAAACTGTGAATTCACGACGACAAATTCATTTGAATATCTAAATGCTCATATCCCATGCTATGTGCGTCTCAATAACGCTTAACAATTACGATGGCTCCAATGGTCTTCCTGAACAAACTGGACCAGTGAATAAAAATCCATCCTTGTTAGAATTTCCTCACACCGTGGCATGGCTAGGCATCCGTTTCTGATTAGCCAAAACTAACAAACACAAACCATCAGTTACTAATCGAATTATCGACATAGAGGCAATTGCTTTTAAATATGTAAGCGGAAACGTGTTTGCCCTGCACAAAACAAACCAGGCCGATAGCGGCGCAGTTAAATTTCGTACATGGAAAACCATCATTAGCGAGAGATTAATTACTGATGGGTCACCAATACGCGAGAATGTGGTGAGGCATGCGGCTGCTTCAGTTAATACTTCTTTATGAAATATTAATGACCCGTCAATTCGTCATTGAGTACCGTGGCATACGCTCCTACCATACAATTGCCATACCTATCCTGCGTTTAATTACCCACACGGTCGATCTAGATTAGGGTCTCGACAACAGCTGCAAGATACCATGTTAATTTGAATAATAGTGCGAAATAATACAGCTATAGTACCATTGACAAACTCATGTAGTAATGTTGACTGAAGGCAATTGTCAAATGTAATAGAGTGATCCATTTCTAGCCATGCTCCGCCCATTTCTAGATAAGTTCCGCCCACCCAGTAGTGCATTGGAATCAATTTATATAACCCATAAATTACCAGAATTACAATGTCAAAGTAACGATACTAAAAAGATGTTGAATAATGTGTACCCAATTTGATTGGCTGGTGTTGCTGCCATAGCAGCAACAACTTCCAATCAAACCAGTTTCAAAATAGGCAATATAATGTGTATAAACTTTGAATCCATTCATATATTACGCTACGTAATCTTGGTGGACTTTTCGATTTTTATGTCGGAGCTAGGTACGTCATTATGATTATAGTGCCGGGATGCAATTGCTTGTGACGGCAGCCACTTGAGTGACAGACCACAGCTGT
This sequence comes from Chaetoderma sp. LZ-2023a, assembly GCA_034401795.1. Classification (NCBI taxonomy): domain Eukaryota; kingdom Metazoa; phylum Mollusca; class Caudofoveata; order Chaetodermatida; family Chaetodermatidae; genus Chaetoderma; species Chaetoderma sp. LZ-2023a. The sequence goes on from CM067360.1 coordinate 85,913,591, forward strand.
CTATTGTGCGTGCTCTCTTAGAATTGAACATAAGCGTTAGACACGGTAGTATCGAGAATCGTTTAGCAGTATGTCCGCCTCACAGGGAAGATGTGCTGAGACGTGGACGTGACAGAACTGAACCAGTTCTGAAATTAAAGCTAACTATATGGATCACCAAATCTAAGGAATAATACTAATAATAAAAGTTATCGCAAATTATCTATTCATGCGCTAAAGTATGGCATAAGTAAACAAAAAACAACACTTCCAGATATATATTAAGCCATCAAATACAGAAATCCATTTTTTCGACATGAAGTTCACTGGATGCCCGAGTTTATAAAAGCCACCGTTGTATGGCATAAGGCTGTCCATCATGATACGCCTGCCAGCCATAATAAGAGAACGCGTTAAATTCGCGTGTATCATACTTTGAACATTTATATGAGCGTACTGAGAAATTGTTGAGCATTTTGAGATTAAGCTTGATCAAAATTAACTCTGCATTTTAATATCAGCATATTTATCATATTATTTTTACAGTGCAGGGATTAAAGGATACATATAAACTACAGTCAAACATGTCTTCAGCTGAAAATGTGAACCCGCTGCCACTAAACAGACTATGACCTTTAAGTTCAACTTATTTGACAAGATGGCCGTATTTTCAAGAACAAAATGATATGATGTCCAACGCATAATGGACCGTTTCAGTTTTAGCTATGACACGTCCATCTCAAGCTAAGGTCCAGTCATACGTCGCTAGTGGTGAGATCGATCGATTATTGAACTCCACGACTATCTATTTCCAGAAAATTATACAGGTAAGCTGTTAAATGTTTTGAAAATTATTTGACTGCTACTGTTGCTGCCTATGACAGCAACGGTGGCCAGTCAAATTAGTTTCAAAATATTGAACAGAATGTTTTCTAAATGGTGAAGACATACAATTCGTACAACGTTTCGAACTATTTAGAACAGAAGACGGACTCAATCGAGTCATTCATGCCAATAACATGTATAACCTCATCCTACATGTCACCTAGTTGATTATGACGTCATGGCAAATATTTTGATTAATTTTTTTAATGCACAAGTGGCCATTGCAGGATTAATATTCATTACATGGCCATATCAAACACCATGCCATTGGCATGTCAGTGATCACCTCACTCTAGATAATATTAAAAATCTGCTAGCTAACTACCCAACCCATCTAACAATGGCACACTCACAGCTCGATTAGGAAAGAAGAACAGTAGTGATGCATTTTATGTTGTCTGAAAAGAGATTGTTGATACATACTTATAGACACATGTCCACCAGCAAGCATCTGCGCTGTCGCACGGGCGCACAAACACGCTTGTCTGTACTAGCAACCAATATCTCCGCAAGGTGGTTTACACATTCCATCATTAGAATATGTAGACTAATCTAATCGCATCTTCTCATGCGGTTACAAACTTGGAAATCTAATAAATGCTGGTTTCTTGTGCCTAAAGGTAGTTCATTATCATTGCAAACCATGTTAAGTCATAATGCTATACAGATCAAAGGTTGCTGCAGAGTAAATTAGAATTCGTCATGCATTTTAAGTAAGTATCTTGGAAGGTGTTCAATCTTCCGTAAGTATATTTGTAAAACCATGAGCTGTTTTAGTTCTAATAGTTTTGCCAATCTCCATCACTTTCAGTTCCATCAGAGTTTGTCTAAAATATAGTAAAGCATGAATTGTATTCACCTACATGTAGGAAGCGTCAGCGAATTCAATGTAAAGATAAATGCTGATAGAATTCCATGGCGGAAATGGCTATCTATCTCGTATACATATTGTCCATTTGGAATTCACTTATTCAGAGATTCAATTACAACACATGCAGGCTGACGTCAGAAGTACTATTGGCATAGCATACTCCGTCACGATGCTGAATAGTTCTGCAAGTGTACGAATTGTACATCTGTAATAGATTTACTATTTAATACGCATTATGTTGAATATGTTGTAACTGTTTTGAACATGCACTGGCTCTACCAAAGGCAGCAACAGAACCAATTTAAATTAGTTTCAAAATAGTCAACGGCTTACCTGGGTTGGTACCGTGAAATTGGGATTCTGTGAATTCAGCTTTAAAAATGTATTGTGGGTGTCCATGTGCGTGTTTATATGACCAGCACAAACACGCAAGTTCTACTGGATAGATATTAACCACACTTGACTGTCAGTGATGAACCTTTGCCACTAAATTTATAACTCCAACAATAAAAGTTCAATTTAAATAGACAATAATGCGTAATGTTATCTGAAACGCAGGAAAGCGAGACTCGCATTTCTATAAAAAAAAAAAAAAGAAGAAGAAGAAGAAGAAATCTTGGGCTTTGATTTTGCAGCCACGTTTGGTGACGCATTCCGGGTTCTTACCAAGACATCCCATGGCCATATTCGGACTGGATCTAGATAACCCTTATGACTAAATATTCACCATAATGTCTATTAAATAGTAAATCAATCAAAGATATACAATTTGTAGACTTGCAGGACTATTCCATCATCGAGCTCAGTCAAATTAGTTTCAAGATATTCAACAGCTTACCTGTATATAAGTTTCTGGAAATTGATAGCCAGGAAGTTCAGGGATCGATCAATCGCAACACTAAGGAGGTGTGAGTGGAGGTTAGCTAAGAGATGGGTGCGGCAAAGCTAAGGAGAGCTAGGAGAATAACCAGGTAGCTACAAGGACAAACACGAAAATGTGCTCCGCAATCTTTTCTTAGTTTAGTATGTTTTTCAGTGGAATTGTGTATTAAAGTTAGTATCAGTTTGAAGCTAAGATTACTGTGGTTAGAGTGGTGAAATCGGTTTTTAAAAGTATGTAGTACTTTTGTAGACATATAGTAATTTATGTGACGTTTATTTCAAAATATATCAGTTGTTTGCACTACATGTGCTAGTAATACAAAGTCAGTAAATGAACTAATTGACCAGGTAATCGCGCTAAACAATATGGTGATGGAGAAAGAAGCCAGGATAAGTAGACTCGTACAGGAAAATACCAACCTCCGAGGTAAATTAGCTACAAATATCATAAGTAAACCTACGGTGGACAAAAGTGTGAATGTACCTGAACGAGTAGCGACCCAGTGCAGTCCCTTATACATAAATACCGGGAGCACTAAATCCGAGTGCAAATCGGTCAAGAAGTCAGTGAGCGGGACGTCAAACGTGGCTATAGCGCGGACGGAGGCGATAACAGTGGTGTCTACTGACGAACCAGCAGGTAGAGTGACGAACAATCAACCGGATCGTCCTGTGAAACTATCAGAAAGTGACAAGAGCCATCCCCCTCAAACCATCGGCGTTATAACAAATGTCACGAAATCGGCGACCAAACAGTTTGATGGCTATGCTTCAAATCCCGCTAAACAAACACTGTTAACAGGGTCATCAATCGTCAAGGGCGTAAATGAAAGCGGCTTAGATCCCTCTGTACAGGTTATGTGTTGCAGAGGAGCTAAGATTATGGACATTCTAGAGGTTCTATACTCCATAGACCTACAGAATTATAGAAATATCATCATCATGGCAGGTACGAACAATTCGAATAGTCCGATCGGTGAGGTGTTGCATGACTTTGACAAATTACTAAGTGACCTACACACGCTGGCACCGCAATGCCAGTTGTACATCTGTCAGCTGTGTCCACGGGGTGACGATTGAAAGCGTAATGACTTCATCACTAGATACAATCGCAATTTAGAGGTGCGGGAGCAGTTCTTGGACTTCACTATTATTGAGTCGGCGGACTTATTTTATTCACGAGCTGGTATGATAAACAATTCCCTGTTTTATGCAGATAAAGTGCATATAAACAAAACCGGATCTTCTCTACTGGTACGTTGCATAAATGATTACGTGACCATTCTTCGAAACGCGGTGTGTAGGTTTTGTGGTGAGCCCAATCACAAATCATCCATGTGTCTTCATGGTCAACTGGTTCAATGATATTCCTGTTACGGCTACGGTCATACATCAAAGCGGTGACTAGGACATTAATTGGCCGGCCAAGAAGGAGCACCTATTGTAAACAAACTGTGTAAAATTAACAAAAATATTTCTCAAACAAAGTATAATAATAATAATAATAATAATAATAATAATAATAATAATAATAATTGTACGTGTATTTATTCCACGGAATATATGTATAATGTTGTAACCAGTAACAGATATGATTTATTAAGAAATTTCGATGATGAGAATAATAGCCGTATATCATCAAATTATGACCATCCACCTATCAGTTCAAAGTCTCCTTCTGTTGTATTAGGAACTGCTAGTGCTACTTGTACTGTCACTAATACAGTAACTGTTATCGCTAATGTTAATTCTATGACACCTACTACAAAGTGCTGTCTTGATGATGATACAAGTCATATACCTATTGCCATTCCAAATGATGTGCCATGCGCCCCTGATAGCGCTTGTATAACCGCCAAGTCATGCGCCCCTGGTAGCGCTTGTATACCCGCCAACCCAGGCGCCCCTGGTACCGCTTGTATACCCGCCAAGACATGCGCCCCGTTTAGTGTTTGTATTACAGACAGCCTGTGCACCCCTGGTAGTGCTTGTCTTACCGCCAACCTATGCGCCCCTGATAATGCTTATCTTACCGCCAACCCATGCGCCCCTGATAGCGCTTGTATACCCACCAACACATACGCCCCTGGTAGCGCTTGTATACCCGCCAACTCATGCGCTCCGGGTAGTGTGTGTATACCCGCAAACACATGCACCCCTGATAATGCGTGTATACCCGCCAACCCATGCACCCCTGATAATGCTTGTATACCCGCCAACCCAGTTGTCGCATCTCCACGCGTTCATTATAGTGCTCATATTACCACATTTCCACATACCGCTACTAGTGCTAATCTTTGTTATGATAATAATAATAATAATAATAATAATAATAATAATAATAATAATAATAATAATGGTGGTGGTGGTGGTGGTGGTGGTGGTGGTGGTGATGGTGGTGGTGGTGGTGGTGGTGGTGGTGGTGGTGGTGGTGGTGGTGGTGGTGGTGGTGGTGGTGGTGGTAATAATAATAATAATAATACTAATAAGAATAATAATAATAATAATCTCTCCTTTGCAATTAATACCATGAGTGGAGAGAATTGTAATATGAGGATTACGGATAATAATTATCTAAAATTCGTACATATTTTCTACTACATGAACATGTCCAAAGTAAGTTTTCAAATTTCATCAATATTATTTCATACTGTGTCGTTGGAAAGATAACTGACCAACAAACACATGCAAGTGTTAGGTCACCTCTTGATCATTGGCAATGTAACAATGCTTTTATCAAATTAACAAAACAATATGACTCCCCAAGGCATTCGCATAGGCCACTTAAACGTACAGCACTTGTTGCCCAAAATAAGCCAATTGAAAATAATGATGGAAACAAGCATAAAACAAATTGAAATTCTTGGTACAACAGAAACTTTTCTTAGCAGTATCTCGACTAATAACCTAATCGAATTTAATAGCTATAATATCGAGAGAAAAGATAGGCCAAATCGCTCGGGAGGCGGCATTGTAGTTTACATTGAGGAGAGCCAATCATATTTTAGGAGGGCGGAGCTAGAATCTGAGACTTTGGAGGCACTATGGATTGAAGTTAAGCCGTACAAAACAAAACCATTTTTATTAGGCTGTGTTTATAGACCGCCGGATTCACCGTCTAGCTGGATAGACGAATTCGAATCTTTACTCGAGGCCGCATATTTATATAATACTGATATTGTACTGATAGGCGATTTTAATATAGATTTTAATGTTCCCATAATAGCAAAATGGCAATCAGTAATGGATGCATTTGACTTAGTGCAGTTAATAGATACACCGACCAGAATAACAGAAACGACTGCTAAAATAATAGATCATGTATATTGCACTGAAAAAAGCAAGCTTACTTCTGCGAGTGTAGGCGAGCTTGCGCTAAGCGACCATTTCCCCGTATTTTCAGTGCGGCATAGTGTCACTAATAAAACTAATAGTCATCATTCAATAAAATACAGATGTAAGGAAAAATTTAACAGCAACAAGTTTATTCAAAATTTATTAGAATATAATTGGGATATAATTAATGTTGCCAACGATCCAAACGAAGCACTAAGCGTTTGGCATGAAACATTCCTTACTATTTTAAATAACCACGCCCCGATTGTCGAGCGACGAGTTAAAAAGTACTCCCAACCTGGATGGATGAACGAAGACATCTTGAAAACGATGAAAGACTGGGATTATCACAAAAAGTTTAAAAATATTGTCAAATACCGGGAATTGAAGAATAAGGTAATGTCATTGATAGAAAACGCGAAGCGGGACTATTTCGGTATACAGCTGACAGAAAATAAGCATAATCCTTCAAATATATGGAAGATCTTAAAAAGCATCAGCACCAAAACAAACAAAATGCCATTAATAGTATTAGATAACCAGGGAAACGAGGTTAGAGATACCGGACAACATTGTGAGATGTTCAATAAATACTTTGCTACTGTTGCATCCGACCATGCGAATGCCATACAAAATAAAAACCACGCGATTTCACAGGATCTTGTAATGCATGTTAACAGTAGAGTTCCAAACGATGTCCAGTTTAAAATACCTGGAATAACAGTAGATTATGTTTACCGTGAAATTTCCCGTTTAAAAACTAATAAATCCGCAGGGTATGCTACTTTGAACGCGCATTTCCTAAAGCTGGCCGCTCCAGTTATCGCACCATCAATCACCGGCATTATTAATAAAAGTATTGATACAGGAGTATTTCCTACCATGTGGAAATGCGCAAAAGTTAAACCCTTACACAAGTCCGATAATAAAAGCGAAATTAGTAATTATAGGCCCATTTCTATTCTGCCAATTTTATCGAAAATTCTGGAAAGACATGTACACAATTATCTATATACATTTTTGACTACATATGATCTATTATGCGAATCTCAGTCCGGCTTTAGACCCACACACTTCTGCGAAACCGCGTTGCTAAAATTAATAGACACGTGGCGATTTGCAGTCGATAATGGAGAATTCGTTGGAGCTATTATGATAGACTTCAGAAAGCGTTTGACCTTGTAAACCACGACATACTGCTACGAAAACTAGGCATTTATAAGTTTGATACATTTGCGCAAAAATGGTTTAGATCGTATTTAGAAAACAGACATCAGTATGTTTCAATCTCGGACAAAACATCTGGCATGTTACCAGTCACGGTAGGCGTACCGCAAGGCTCGGTGTTAGGACCTTTGCTATTTATTATCTACGTGAATGACATCCATATGAATCTTACCTGTAATGTCGATATGTATTGTGACGATACAACCATGCATTGCCATTTCGATAATGTAGCAAATATAACTGAAAAATTAACAGCTAATATGGCGTCCGTCCATGATTGGTGTCAAAACAATAAAATGATTATAAATACCGACAAGACCAAATTACTAATGATAGGCACTAAATTCAAACTAAAACAGATAAATCCGGAAATTAAAATATCTATCGTCGATGGAGAAATAGAAAGTGTAGAAAATGCAAAACTCTTAGGCTTAAATATTAACAACAATCTCTCCTGGCAACAACACATCAACAAAATTTGTAGCAAAATATCTTCCCTAATTGTTATGTTAAAGAAATATAAACGGTACATGAATGTTGAGCAACGAACCTTATTTTACAAAGCATGCATACTTTCGCACAGTTATTACTGTTCTCTCGTATATTACGCAGGTATGCCAACATTGTTGAGCAAACTAGATCAAAAACGTGCAGTGAGAATCATCTTAGACGTCCCACATAGAACACCATCACGGCAATTATATGATGAATTAAAATTGACGCCACTCACAACGTATAACTATTAAATCAAACATTATGACATACAAAGCACTAAACAACCATACACCTAAGTACATCAGCGACATGCTTACACCCATAGAGACAGCACACACATTATATCTACGATCTAAAACTAATAGCCATTTGAAGCCTCCGAAAATACGAACCAACTATAGAAAATACAGTTTCACATACACAGCTAGTCAAAATTGGAATTCCCTTCCTACGTATGTTATAAATTCAGAAACGCTATCATCTTTTAAGCACAACATGCACATACATACACACTTTCAATGATTTTATGCTTTGTTTCAACGTACCTGCATTAATAATAATAATAATAATAATAATAATAATAATAATAATTTATCGATTGCAAAATATAATAGTATCTAACCATAAGAGCCGAATTTAACCTGCTCGGGGCCCAGGGCTAATAACTTTCTGGGCCCCAGTGCTCATTAATCTCCAGAAACTAACGGACTTCTCCGGGTTTATCTATGCCCCGCCCATTTCTCTCGAAGCTCCACCTACTCATCATTCGTGTTGGAATCGGTCGATCTCCGAAGATTTTGGATATCATTTTATAGAAAACTAAATAAACTATTGGATATTTTGAAGCAGAAACGACACCCAGTCAAATTAGTTTCAAAATACTCAACAGCATGTTTATTACATTAGCATAGAATTACAAATACATACTTATTATTGTCGTCTTTCCGCTATTTGATATTTGATATTGAAATGGTTGAAAATAGGTTTTCATTGTAACAATTATGTATAGTTTTGTATATATTTTGTGCATGATTTGTAAATTTTGTAAATATAATTCTAATTTGTTTATATAGTTATTTGGCGAGGGCCTCTGGGAGATCAGGGCATTGCTCTGAAGATTTACCCTCGATAGATACAGATTCTATCTTATCTTAAACCTGGAAAGGTCCATTGGAATTTGTCCGATAACATTCAGAGACTATTCACAACAAATCATTCTACTATGATTCATGCGCCTTTCTGAATCTAATGAATCAATTTTACATGCAGCCGCATTTAGCTAGAGGCAGTCGGCTTCATTGCCTAAATCTGCTGAGAGGACAGCCACATCGCATCTATGCAAAACACTAGGTACTCTGATCCCAGCAGATTAATCCATAGTAGAATATGGATCTTAACCGAATATTGTGGGAAAAGGTCCCATTGATCAGGAAGTAATTATGGAAGCACAATACAGTGGAGCTAAATAGGGTGTTATATCTCTTAATACACACTTAATTGCCTGCATGAACCTTGCCACGAGCAACGGGCACTTTCTATACAAATGTACAGATAGACAAGGCATTGCTATTTAAATGGTAATTTAGTTTGCCTTTATAGTGAGCACTCAGGTAACCATTATGGTGAATGCCATTATCAACATCGACTGCCCAGGACAGCTAAGTGCGCATGTTGAGTAAAATGTCGAGGTCGATGAGAAATGGTCAGTTATGTCGACGCTTTCACATAAACGTGACGATGCTCAAACACCATGAGATCGACATTGCAAGCTATACCATTACATAGCCACAGGACGATTTCGGATAAAGCGTCGTTAGCTGACGGCTGCTCCTCACTTCCAACCATTTATCTCCAAACTTCTCCACCATAATAATCTTGTCGGACGCGAGCATCCTCGGCTCCTTTAGGTTCCTCTTCGTCCTTTGTTGTACTAGAGTACCTTTTGTGGCTGATCGTAAAACACTTAACAAGTTAGTGTTATGGCGCGCTCTCTGTGTGTCTGATATTTTTGCCACCACAAATCAATATCCTAATGCTTTGTGAGATCGTCTGCCCTCTAAACATGTCTAATTACTGAGCATCGATGTTGAGCTACCGGTACTAAAGATAACGTTGCAATTTATCCGTGTCATACAGTAACCCTATTGCAATCACATTGGATTTAATATTCCCAAACGTTGAAGAAAATCAGTAAATCTCGCTATCGCAATGGAGCTTTTAGCTATGCTCCTCCCCTTCACCCACACCTCGCTCGTGTTGGGATCGATCGATCCCTTACCCCCCTGACTATCAATTTCCAAAAAGACTATACGGGTAAGCTGTTGAATATTTTGTAGCTAATTTAATTGGCCGCTGATGCGGCCAGTCATATTAGTTTCAAAATATGGAACAGCATGTGTATTAAATAGTAGAGACATGCATTCGTAAAATGTGTTGGCCTATTAAGACTGGTCAAATGGCATCATAAATGACATAATGATTATGACGTCATCCTACACGGCACTTGACTGATTATGACGTCATAATTATGCCACCAGATTGATAGATGTCTACTCAGGAAATGTGAATTCAGGTCATTTGTTTTCTATTTTTGCTGACTGTCTTGGTGGTATGGACAGACATATATATGTATTGATGGTCTTGCGTACTCTATCAATATTCCTAGAATACAGTTAATGAAACATTTACTGCAACAATATCGTGACATTTGTCAGCTAAGTCGGCATGATTGACGTCAGGCAGTTAATTCACCTTTCACATCTAACAAACCGACATCCTATGACGTCATAATCATCTGAGAGGCGTGTATGATGACGTCATAATCATTGCATCACAAATGATTCTACATGGCCCATCCTTAACTGTTAGAAGTCCAACAGGTTGCAAGAATTGTATGTCTCTACTATTTAATAAACATGGTGTTGAATATTTTGAAACTAAGTTGACTGGACGCTGTTACCGCCATAGACAGCAATAGCGCTACGTCATATTTGTTTCAAAATATCAAACAGCTTACTTGTATATAATAGTTTTCTGGATATTTTTCGTCAGTGAGTTTAGAGATCGCTCGATCCAAACACGAGCCACGTGTGGGTGGAACTTAACTACAGATAGCTAAAATGGAAGGGCCCATTACAAACTAGTACTTAGAATTCACATGCAGTAGTGTTTGTGGGCAGTTCGGATAATATATGTCATTAAAATGTGTAATATGGCAAGACAGAATCGGACACAAGTATGCATTGACACGATATATTTACTCTCTTCAGAACAAATACTAATGAAGTAATAAACCAGACACAGCGAATTGAGCTCATTTGTATACATTTACAATTCATAGTAGGCAGAAACATGGCAATTTGTCTGAGAGCATCACAATGGCATCGCTGGTTACGCCCTTACATTCTGTCTTCTGAACCAGGATTTATAATACTAATGGCTGAATTGAGTATCTGATGTTGGAATCAAATACATCATTTCTCAGTTGACGTCACAATTAAGGAGTCCAGTTTCTCAGTCAATCGTATGACATAATAATCAAATACGTAGCATGTAGGATGACGTCACACTCACTTACGCGATTAAGGACGCAGCTATGTTTGTCACGAACGCTTAATTGATGACGAACTAATGGTTGTAGTTCGAATTGCATGTTTTTACTAATAATAAACACTTTGTTTGCCCTAGGCAGCAACAGCACCAAGTTAAATTAATTTCAAAATATTCAACAGCTTAGCTTACCTTAGCTTTTCTGAAAATTGATAGTAAGATAGTGCAGGGATGGAGATCCCTACACGGGCGAAATGTGGGTGGCGCTTTGTCAAAGATGGGCGGGGCATATCTAAAATTGGATTCCTCCATGACAATTACGTATATTACGTCAGTGTATGAATTGCGTGTCATTGGTGAATATACTGTATATTAAACGCCATATTTGAAACCAACTTCACTGGAAGCTGCCGCTTGTTTAGTTTCAAAATGTCCAACAGCTGAATGGAATCTTTTCGTTTGATCTTCGATTGCCGTCTGGGAAGAGTTTTCTCGCAATTGCAATGGTCAGTGATATACACGGAAATCAATTGACCAATGAAAGTTTTCTTTTAACTGAAGTATATCACAACATATATGATCGAAGGATAAATAAGGAGATATATGCAAATAATCCGAGCGTACCATCATAAAGTCTTGCGATAATATAAGACGTACAACATAAACGCCCCCACTAAGGATAGCAAATAGATTCTGAAAATATGAATCCCATATCTGACATTTATTACATGTCGAAATGTATGACACTCCGGCAATATTCACAGATAGAAAGCTAATAAATCTTAGTTAATCAATAAGTATATGGCCACTTAAAGAACTGTGTTTATCGGCGTATCTCCAGTCATACTTATCCTGCTATGCAACACGCAGAGGAACGCACGCACGCACGCACACAGGCACGCACACACGCACGCAAACACGCCCCAATAACGCTGGATGAGAAGAATTGCAGGGATAGCTCAGTCAGAAAGATTGCTGCTTCAAACATTCTGAGAATAATGCCGGCATACCAAAATTTTGACGAACGATGGATGATGCATTTTCATGTTGTAGGTGATTGACCACCAATTATTGCTGATGCACGTCATACAAACTATCTGAAGTCCAGAAATGTGTACAGAAAAATTATTGCAGTACGCCGAAAATTCAGGAACATGGTAGACTTCATCCGGCGCAGATTGAACCGGGATTTGACTGGATGGGGCTGATTACGTGAGACTAGACATTCATACATTCCCTAAAGACAATGACAAACTAGTTATTCCAAGTGGAACGTCAGAGCTTCAACAGGCAATTAGGACTCTGTCTACCCCCGATGTCCTCATCCACTTAATATATGGCTAAGCAGGATTCCTGTCAGTTAATTTTGGACAAGTAGTGAACAACACAAACAATGCCACTGATTCGAGGATATAGAGAGAGTTTGGTGGCGCGTTTCAAAATTCAAACCCCTCGCATTTTCCAATGACGCTACAGTATTAGACTTACTGAAAATGATGATGCGACTGTACAAAATATATTCGCGATAAGAAAAGAAGCGCTGAAAATATTGCCTTTTTCGTACTCGCATACTAGAAACGCCAAGATGAAAGCTATCAAACACACGCATATTCATCCATGTGAAAGATGCTGTAAAAGGAGTACCAATCTGGTAATATGAATGGATGCATGCGTGGGTATTCTATTTGTGACGGTTTCGAACATTAGGTTCGTACCAGCTCACGAAATGGCCAAACCACTTGGTCCTCTGATTAATGTGTTGTAAATTCCAGTGCTATGTGCATTCATATCATATGGCACTTGGACATTCTGATGGACGATGGACGAACGCCATATACGAAATATAAAACACCTTTAGTATGTGCTTTGGCAACCAGAACCATAGCAAACTGGTTACGGTCACGCTAGTGCTCTTGCTGCTTTATGACTGCACCAGTGGATACGAGTGTGTCAACCAGACTAAAAAAACCTTCCCAATCAGTAAAGCCGGCCACTTGGTTGCCATCCATAGACCATGGCATCACTCATCCATCACGCAAAGAGTGCTGCAAACCAGGGTGGTTACTATTGGGGACAGATGGAGATTTTACCGATAGAACACGTGAGTGAGGTGCATTAAGAATTACTTCTAGCAGTGGTTGGAGCATAGCCTACTTGGCAATTCAGTCACCAGCAATCATGTGTGCCGGACACTCATGCACTGTGTTTTCACGAGCGGGTATGGTAGATCACTACAAAATACTAATGCAGCCCTCCACTGCCCATTGTTATTGTAGTGGAACAAATGTTCCGACATGGAGCACCCCCCCCCCCACCCCCAACAGAAAAACTGTAGCATTAGTATTTTCGCTTTGCTTACTAAAACCATTGGTAAATGATAAACATTTATATTGCTGACACCTGATATAATCAAATAACGTAGTGTGCTTCTTGTAGGATTATTGTTAACCTGCATATATTAACTACAGTGACAATGATAAACTATCAATCATGTTTGCAATCGAATAAGATGTTCAGTCTACTTGATTATGGGCAAATCAAATTGGACTGTGGCTATTTAGGGAAAGGAGACAATTGCCACCACAAAACAAATCTGTCATAACAATATAGCTACATACCTTTACCGACCCTACGGGTGTGTCAATTGTGTTGCTGTTATCTTAAAACACACGCTCCATTGATATATCCACTAATTGTGGAATATATTGACAGTTATGCAAGCACACGAAGATGTTGATCTTATCGAGAATAATCACAGATAATTTTGATTATCTTAACCACTAACCTACCGCCATACTAACTGTGCACCAGGCGTTGGGGTTTATGGAGTCGATGATTGCTCCAATGTTAAAAAATGGTGTCACTGATAGGGTTGCTATATTAGACGATGGTTTGTCATATTCGACACCATCATTCCAAATTAGTATTTCAGCGGTGCTTATGTTAAATATCAAGGTAACTATCTGTTAGGCAGTAAATACCTGGCAATCATGAACAATTTAAGGATCTGCGTGTACTAGTGACGGTTGAATGCATTTTTGGAATATGTAAGCTCAGCGCAGATTGCCGAAATTGCAAAGTACATGCTTAATTTGAAACAACTGTTGTGGCGAGTGCCCAATAAAGAGGGGAAGCAATATCAATAAATTAAGGTGGCTTGTCTCCTGGTACTATTAAGAGTGAATGCACTTAGTATTATTATGTAAAATCTTGTGGCTCCGCATTGCAGGTCATGCACCCGTATTTCGCTTTCGGGTGGGTTGGGGGTGGAGCGGCCGGTGGGGGAGGGGGTGGGGGCGTTTTGGTGCGTCACGTGTATACTGAATAAACATCACACTGTATATCATCATATTACTTATTCTGCATTTATCTCCAACTCTTGACCAACACTTACCCACAGTATGAGGATTATAATGGCATGGATGAATTCACATTTAGCTACACCCCACCCATGTCTAGCTAAGCCCTGCGCACACGTTGTTCATGTGAGAATCCATCGATCCCTGAACTTCCTTATTCTCAATTTCCAGAAAGATATGCGTGTACGCTGTTAAATATTTTCAAACTAATTTCAGTGGGTTCTGTTGCTGCCTATGGCAGTATTAGCGCTCGGTCAAATTAGTTTCAAAATATTCAACAGAATGGTTATTAAATATTAAAGCCATAGAAACCATACAATTGACGGATAATTGACAGTTCGTTTACGATCTTATCTGCATTATTCATTACGTAGTTGATTGTGACATAATTGATTATGGCGTCATATACTCGATCGAAAGATCTAGATTCGATTGGATTGACTTGGATTCCTCTATTGTCAACGTCGCCGCTACCCATGATGTTAGTAGAACCTTCCTTTACGACAATACCCTGACTACGTATGAAACTGAGTTGAGAATCCAATATATTCCGTTTTACTTTGTCCATGATTACCTAGAAGCAATATGTGACCTTTGTTTATATCTTGATGCACGAAAGACCATCATAAATACAGAGCAGCTAGACATCTTCCAATAGCACTCATGGAGTTGCATGACGCCTGAAGGCTAAATTAGAATTTGTCCTAGATTTCAATCATGTACCACGTTAAAAACCCAGATTGAATCGGAACTAGGCATACACACACGGGTGGGGGTGTATCTAAATTACGTGCCATTTCTCCGTAAGCCACTAAGCGCACGACGCCACGAATCTGTAGGCAAGTTCAAACTATGCTAATCAATAGGGTGGGAGAACACACACCTCCTAGCGAAAGAAATATGACGTGAAATTCTGTGGACAGAATCAAAAAATTCCAGTCAATTTGATTTCAAAATATTCAATAGCTTGCGTTTCAGATGACTAATGGTATTATAAGGACTAAATCGATGACCTAGACAAAATTATTTCGATATATTGTATGCGTATAATAACTAAGGCTACATATTTATTTTTACGGGTGTGGGTGGTGTTCGGGTGGGGGTGGGGGCTGTCGAGGCCAGTGCCGTCATTTTAATAACAGACTACAGTTCAACTGACAACTGACCTGGCATTGCTAGTTCTTGCTCGGGCCACATTGGCACCTATACACACACCCTTTGAAGAACAATATTCGAACATAATTCACAATGTGAGTAATAGTATATATATATATATTTTATATTAATGTGCCATTTGTCGTACTCCTGTTATGGACTGTGCCTTATGAAGATTGTAATGACCAAGTATACATTTGCAGTTCAAAGGAGGAATGTAATTGTAATTTGGCAAAGACATGGCAGCGAATTGATTACAACGTGATAGAATGTATTTACACATTGGCAGAAGAGGGTTCAAGAGATACATTCCGTACAGCACGCATACGATTTATTGATTAAACTTGGCATCATGCGTAGAGAAAATCAACACACATTTACAATGGATGAATTCAATATGCCACACAAACATATAACCTCATAATCAATTACCTCATATCGGTATGTAGGCTGACGTCACAATCATAATTGACAGGGAATACTCAGTCATGAAGCAGGATAAGTCCGTGAAGTGTACGAAGTGTATATATTTAAACGATTTAAGATTGAATAACCGTACTGTTAAATGTTTTCAAATTAATTTTCATGAACGCAGTTGCTGCTGTATTTCCCAGTCAAGCTGGTTTCAAAATATTCAACATGATTCTTTTATGGTTATCTTGAAATTGCCATTCTGGGATTTCAGGATTTAAAGTATATAAATCGATCCTAGCACTTGCAAAGCATGGACGGAGCTTACCTAGAAATGGGTGGGGCATAGCTAGAAACGGGCGGGTCATCCCTATAAATGGGCGTGACAAAGCTAGAAAGAGGGCGGGCATAGCTAGAAATGGATCACTCTATCTCCGGCTGATTAAGCAGTCTGGGATTGCTGATGTAACATCATTGTTTATATCAGTATACTCGTACACACCGTTGTGTTTGACGGCCTACCTCTGGTTACACCAGCCAGTTTTGTATTCATGGCAAGGTGCATTCCCTGGGCGCAGAGGGACAATAGCATTGTTTTCAATTCAATTTATTATTTACAAACCCAGGCCACATTGTGATATATCATATCACACATGTACAATATTTTCAAAGAACTATGTAACATTAACATGACAAATATTGCCACCATCGTCATCGTCTTCATCATCATTGCCACTGATGGCGATCCGGTGGTCCTCTTCGTGGTCGCCAGCACCATTGTCGCAATCAGCCCCATCGTCACTGTCACCAGAACAATCGTCGCCGGCACCGCCGCCACCGCCGCCGCCGCCGTCGTCGTCATCGTAGGCGCGCATGCATGCGTGTCGCAGTATTTGACTATGTTACAATCGTGTGTGACCCTCTTCTGATAAACTGAAGTATCTCTGAGAGAACATGTTTTACTTTACTGCGAGTCACTGGCGGGAAATGTATGTAGAGGACGCATTCGCCGCCCATTGATTTATTTGTTACGAGACAAATTAACAGAATGTGTCTTAACATTTTCACTTCATGTGTGAGAAGCCGCGACTTCTAGGGTTGTAAATCGAAAACGGCAATTGTTCATTTCTCAAGATAATAACTAGCTGGTTTTATAGCGTTGTATAAATTATTGACGATTTCTAGCGAAATAAATCTGTTTTAATAGTGTACAATATGAGCAGAAACCGAAGCGCGTTTACATAGTCCATTTTCAACAAAAATAATAGATGATAGCCACGCATCGTCGAATGCTAACTGTCTGACTGCGGCAAGCCACTACACAATACTTTCAATGCGCAATAATCCCGATTCCCGCTGAATATTTTCAAAATTATTTGACGGAAAGTTGTTGGCTTAGCCACCACCAACTTTCAGTCAAGTGATTTTTAATTTTTTCATATTTTGAAAACAATTTAACTGACAGTTGCTGATGTCTTAGCCAGCAACAACTTTCAGTCTGTAAAACTGGAGGTAAGATATGGAGAATTCCATTAGCATAATATAAGTACATCGGATGCCCAAGAGATTTCAAGATACTTGGATAAAATTATGAGATAATACTTTAGCGTCAAGTCATATGCCTATTTATGCGCGGTGATCCAACGTATGAGATGGGGACTGTGTGTAACAGTGATATAAAATTATCCCAAGATACACCATTTAACCCCAAGAGCACTATGGAGATTCTTTGAAAATGGTCACCGGAGTTATCAAATCATGAAATGACAAAAAAAGTACTGCACATAGGTTCCGGAAAATACATAACTGGTGTCAGATCACTATGTCGAAACACGACAGTTTTCGGTTATATTGTTACACGCTATTCTAAATGCTACACAACATTCAAGATGGAACAGAAGTTCAGCGACGTCTAAAATCTACTACTGTGTTTTGCATACAGTACACGAGTTAAGCAAATGATACTACGGAAGTCATACGGAACATCATTGTTTGTAGATGGCAGACTATTCCATTTCAGGAGGTAGCGTTCTCATATAAATGTAATGGTAATGGTGTATGTGCTGTCACAACCAGAGTCTCTCGCAGGATACTCCGAGAAGTGACACAGTGGACAGCTGCTACGGAAGATATTGTGGACTGGTAATTCTGGGAAAGAATGGCAAAACCAAAGTGTCGCTCAGCACATTAGCTTATCTACATATAACAGAGAATTCCCACTTAACTCAGTGAATAGATACGCGAGTGGTTGGCGTGTTTCTACAGATGAAACACGCTATCGGGGTGGGCATAGCATGGGATGCGAAGATGCTGCATAAATTGCCAATCTTTCACGAAAGTCCAACGAATCTGAGAAAGGTGCTACAACTACACCATCGGAAGTGTAATTAAAATATGTTTATATGATGAGGTGTTCTAGCTTAATTTACTAAACACATACTGAGAATTTGACGGATTTCTATAAATGAACGGTGCTATCGAAGTGTGTGTGGCACAGGAGAGTGAACACATTGCAGAGATTGTCAATTCCATGCGAAGTGATAATAACAGATTAGTAGACCAATGCAATAATGAAAATCTGACATATAAATAATGAGAGCTTGCCAATATACTAATGACAATTTCATATAATAATTTGTCAGCTGCTCTCAAGGTCTTCCGAAAAGGAGACTCAGAGTACTAAGACCTTTTAGGGATATAGCGTGATGCATACGGTATTAATTGGATATTTAATGGACTTTCCCAAACAAGTGTGAATAGTATGTATTAAGGAAAGATCCTTAGTTTATAACTTCGCAAGAATTCTAAAATGACTGCGCTGCCATAGAGCACAGGAACTGGCAGTTTGGAACAACTAAGGTGTGGCCAGAGTTACACTGGAATGTGAGAACGATCTGTTTATAACCTATTTTACATAGAAAATACTATAATCTTAATATAATGGGAGATTGGCCTGTCAGATTTCCTAAGAATACTATCTTGTGTTTGGGATGCATGGCAATGAAATAAAATAAGCTATGAATACCCTTAAATTGTGACATAGGAAAACGTTTCGCTATGGTCACTATTGGTTACTTATGCTATGAAGTATTAATACCTATATATTAAGGGTTAAATCTTACGTTTTGCAATATTTTATAATCTTGTTTAAATATATTCATGTTTAAACACAGAGTCCTGAAATGGTCTCAGTAACACAACGTTCATAGAAATGTTCTAGACGAGATCGATTTAGATCTTTACTATAGCGGCAACATGGCATCCACATCTAGTCAAATTATAATATAATCAGGCGTCAGCGGATGGAACGAAAAAAGGGTCACTACGGATTTGCGAACTCCGGTATTCCACTGGCGTATGCATTCTTAGAGAAGGCCTACATAGGATTGAGAGGAAACACTTCTCCACCCGAGAAAGATGATCGACGTTTGTCTGCCCTGGAGCGACGGCAACGGTATGTTCCGGAACGTGGAAGCAACATTCAGATGGCCATACGTGGACGAATAACATTTCCGTAATTGTTGAACGGAACTTCTGGGAAGTTTTCGGTTTCCTAGGAAAATCAACTGGACTGGCTGAATGTTAGCATTTTTGGTTCTACGGAGAGAAAAAAGGCCAAAAAGCTTTACGAAGAAGGCATGTCTGTTCTAACCATGCACGAGATTGGTAACAGTTACTGACTTGTAAATAGAATACCGGCTTGCCTCAGACGCTTCATCGTCGAAAGTACATGTTTTAAGAACATTTGTTCAGCACAGCACGTGGCGATGAGAACACATACCCAATCTCCGTATGATGGGTAGGTCAGGAAACTGACCATTTGACCTAATTTGTGCGTTGTAAGAACTTTCTGAAAGCTGATGCCGCGTTCTCCTATGTTTGACTTTGAGGGAATTTTAATCTTTAATCTCAGTTAATACTGAGCTGATTCTTAAATAGTCTTTAGATTCGTAAATCTTGAGCAATTCTTTTCCAGAAAATCTAAGCATGTCTCATATGGGTGCATTATTAAGGAAAGGAGAATTATATGTATATAATCTAATTAGGCACGTCCTACACGGATAAAGGCATTGCTGGCATGGCGATCAGCGCCCTCCGCTAAAGGGATATTCCCTGAAAAAACCCGCCCGATTCCAAACTTTATTACAAACCAACATTATAAAGATTCTGTCGAATATGACCTTCACTTGTTTCACTCCTCTGGTGTCCAACCAACATTGCATACCATTGTATAACAGGAAACATTGCTTTTAACAATGAAAACTGTGGATTCACAATGACAAATTCACTCGAATGACAAAATGCTCATATCTGATGCTATGACGTCTCAATAACGCTCACCAATTACGACAACTGGATAGCTCCAATGGCCTTCGTTAACAAACTCGACCTGCGAATAAAAATCGATCCTTGTTGGATTGTCTTCACACAGTGCATGGCTAGGCATCCGTTTCTGATTAGCTAACACTAACACACACACACCATCAGTTACTAATCTAATTATGGACATAGAGACAATTGCTTTTAAATATATAGGTGGGAACATGTGTGGCATGCGCATAGCAAACCAGGCCGATAGCGGCTCAGTAGAATTTCGTACATGGAAAACCATCCTTAGCTAGAGATTAATTACTGATGGGTCTTTAATATGGGAGAATGTGATGTTAAATGCGGCAGCTTCAGTTAATGCTTTTTTATGAAATATTAATGACCCGTCAATTCATCATTGACTACCGTGTCATACGCTCCTAACATACAATTACCATACCTACACTGTGTTTAATTACCCACACGGTCGATCTAGATTAGGTTCTCGACAACACCTGCAAGATACCATGTTAATGTGATTAACAGCGTGTAACAATACCACTACAGTCCGATTGGCAAACTCATGTAGTAATGGTCAATGATGGTAATTGTCAAATTTAATAGAGTGATCCATTTCTAGCCACGCCCCCACTATGTAGTGCATTAGAATCAATGTATACAACTTGAAACCATGAATTACCAGAATTACAATGTCACGGTAATGATACTGAAAAGATGTTAAATAATTTTAACCTAATTTGACTGGCTGCTGTTGCTGCGCATGACAACAACTTCCAATCAAATCAGTTAAAAAATATGCAACACAATGTGTATACACTTTGAAACCCTTCATATATATATATACTCCATTACACGTGGTGGACTTTTCGAAGTTCATGACGGAGCGAGGTACGTCATCGTGATGTCAGCCAATTGGTGACGAAATTGCTTATGGCGTCAGACACTTGAATGAGAGATCAGAGATGTATATTGTGCGTACTCTCTTAGAATTGAATATAAGCGTATTCGATCCAGAGTTAGACAAGGTGGTTTCGAGAATCGGTTAGTGGTAAGTCCGCCGCACGAGGAAGATGCTCTGAGGCGTGTGCATGACAGTCTTACAGACACGTGTACACCATCAAGCAGATGCATTGTCGCACATGCACACAAGCACGCTCGTCTGTTCTAGTAACCGATATCTCCGCAGGGCGTTTTACACATTCCATCATTAGCATGTGTAGACTAATCTAATCACATCGTCTCATGCGGATACAAGCTTGGAAATCTAATAAATTCTGGGTGTGTGTGCCTAAAGGTAGTTCACTATCATTGCAAACCATGTTATGGTATTACGCTATACTGATCAAAGGTTACTGTAGAGTTCTAGAATTCGTCATGAATTTTAAGTAAGTATCTTGGAAAGAGTTCAATCTTCCGAGAGTGTACTTGTAAAACGATGAGATGTTTTAGTCCTAATAGTTTTGCCAATCTCCATCACTTTCAGTTCCATAAGAGTTTGTTTAAAATGTTTTACTGCATGAATTTGATTCAAATACATATAGGAATCCACCGCGAATTCAATCTAAATATAACTGTTGATATTATTGAACTAGTCATCTATCTCATATACTTATTGTCCTTTTGGAATTAACTCGAAATAGTGTATTTTGCTCAAATAAATGACTTCATAATCAATTGCATCAAATGATGGTTGACGTCAGAATAATTATTGGCATAGAATACTCCGCCACGAAGCATGTGTACGAATTGTATATCTGTGATGGATTTACTATTTAATACACATTACGTTGAATATTTTGTAACAGATTTGACCGTGCGTTGGCTCTGCCATAGGAAGCAACAGCACCAAGTTAAATTAGTTTCAAAATATTCAACCGCTTGCCTGAGTAGTCACCGTGCAACTGGGATTCTGTGAATTTAGCGTTAAAAGCGTATTGTAGATGTCCGTGTGTGTGTTTATATGACCACCACAAGCACGCAAGTTCTAATGGATAGATCTTAATCAAACTTGACTGTCAACGATGAACTTTTGGCCACTAAATGTATAGCGTCAACAAAATAAGTAAACGTTCAATAGACAATTATGGTTAATGTTATCTGAAACGCAGGCGAGCGAGACTCGCAATTTACTAAAAGAAATTGGGCTTTCATTTTGTAGCCACGTTTTGTGACGCATCCCATGTTATCATCAAGACCTCCATGGCCATAATTGGACTGCATCTAGATAACCCATATGATCGCATCGAGTCACACCGTATGACACAATATTCAACATACGGTCTATTAAATAGTAAATCAATCAAATATATACAATTCGTACACTTGAAGGACTATTCAAGCCTCTGCACGGAGTATTCTCTGCAACAGAGCCCAGTAAATTTAGTTTCAAAATATTCAACCGCTTACCTGCATAGTTTTCTGGAAGTTGATAGTCAGGGAGTGCAGGGATCGATCGATCCCAACACTAAAGAGGCGTGGGTTGAGGTTAGCTAGAGATTGGTGGGCATAGGCGAAACTGGAACGGTCCATTGGAATTCGTCCGATAACATTCAGAGACTATTCACAACGAGGCGTTCTACCATGACACGAGCGCCTTTCTGAATCTAATGAATCAATGTGCATGCACCCCCGTTTAGCTAGAGGCTTTCCAGATCCATTGCCTAAATCTGGTGAGAGAACAGCCACATCAATACAGCGATTCAACACAAAACACTCTAGGTACTCTGATCCAAGCAGATTAATCGATAGCATAATAGGGATCTTAACTGAATATCGCGAAGAAAATTCCTATTGATCAGGAAATAATTATGGAAACACAATACTGTGTAGCTAAATCTAGTTATATATCTAAAAGGCATTGATATTTAAATGGTAATTTGGTTTGCTTTTATAGTGAGCACGCAGGTAATCAGAGGGCGATTGCAATTATCAACATCGACTGCCCAGCACAGCTGTGTGCACATGTTGAGTAAAATGTCGAGGTCGAAGAGAAATGGTCAGTTATGTCAACGCTTTCACAACAATGTGGCCATGCTCAAACACTATCGACACTGCGCACTATGCCATTGCATAGCCACGGGCAGGGAATATTTCGGAGCAAGCGTCGTTAGTTGACGGCTGCTCCTCCGTTCCGGCAACCATTTAGCTTCACCCTTCTCCATCCTATCTTGTCTGATGCGAGGATCCTCAGCTCTTCTGGGTTCTTCTTCGTCTTTTACTTTTTATGTCTGATCGCAAAAACATTTAACAAGTTAGTGTTATGTCTTGTTCTCCGCGTGTCTGCTATTTCTGCCACCATAAATTTATATCATAATGCTTTCTGAGCGCGTCTACTCTTTAAAATTCGCAGAACATATCTAAACATTGAGCATCGATGTTTAGATATGTTCTGCGAATTTTAAAGAGTAGACGCGCTCAGAAAGCATTAGGATATATATATATATATATATATATATATATATATATATATATATATATATATATATATATATATATATATATATATATAGAGAGAGAGAGAGAGAGAGAGAGAGAGAGAGAGAGAGAGGGGGGGGGGGGAGAGAGAGAGAGAAAATCATTAAATGTCGCTATCGCCTCTTCGTGAAACGTTTTTTTATGCTGGTGAGATTGGCATATTCGCCCAATATTCGCCTGTTCGTTATGTACAATTCGTTGCATTTACTACATTTTCGCCTCTTCAATTTCTCATTCCAACAGGACTTAGCGATATTAATACTTCATGTTCGCCTGTTCGTGAAACACATGTTCACGTGTCAAGGCAATATTCGCCCGCACCACCAGTGATTTGTCGCTTAACCAGCGTGCTTGCTATTACACAGCGTACTGTAATGTTTAGTTAATTTCACCAATAAACGACAGGCGGCGTTAACTCTAAATTTACGAAATATATTCGCCCCTTCGTCAGCACAGCGACGACATATGTCATTAAAACTCGTCAAATCACAAGCCAGAATCGGACATACGTATGCATTGACACGGTATATTTACTCGCTTCAGAACAAATAGTAAAGAAGCAATAAAACAGACACAGCGAATTGAGTTCATTTGTATACATTTACAACTCATAGCAGACAGAAACATGGCAATTTGTCTGAGACCATCACAATGGCATCGCTGGTTACGCCAATACATTCTGCCTTCTGAACCAGGATGTATACTCCTAATGGCTGAATCGAGTAGCTGATGTTGTAATTAAATACATAATTTCTCGGTTGACGTCACAATGAAGGGTTCCAGTTTCTTAGTCAGTCACATGACGTAATAATCAACCACGTGGCATGTAGGATAACGTCATACTCAGTTACGCCATGAATGACGTAGCCATGTTCGTCCCGAACGCTTAATTGATGACGAACTAAGCATTGTTGTAGGAAGTGCATGTTTTACCATTTAATAATCATGTTGCTTTATATTTTGCAACTACTCTGACTGGGCGGCGTTGCTGTCATAGGCAGCAACCCCACCAAGTTCAATTCATTTCAAAATATTCAACAGGTTATCTGTGTAGTTTTTTGGAAATTGATAGTCGATCGATCCCAACACGGGCAATTTGGTATTGGTGCAAGTTGGTGGAGTTTAGCTAAAGATGGTCGGGGCATAGCCAAAACTGGGTTCCTCCATTACAATTACGTGCATTGCGTCAGCGTATCTGTATGAATTGTGTGTCTTTGGTGAATATGCTGTATATAAAACGGTATCTTGAATATGTTGAAACCAATTCCATTGAAAGCTGCTGCTTGCTGCTAGATAGTAAATTTAGTTTCAAAATATCCAACAGCTGAAAGGAATCTTTTGCTTTGATCGTCACCTGACGTCTGGGAAGTGTTTCTCTCAATTTCAAGGGACAGTGATATATACACGGAAATCAATTGACCAATGAAAATTACTACATAATTGATCGAATGTTAAATAATGAGATATATGCAAATAATCCGGGTGTACCATCATAAAGTGTTCCGATAATAATAAGACTTACAACATAAACGCCGCCACGTTGGAATGCAAATAGATTCTGTAAAGATGAATCCCATATCTGACATTTATTATATGTAGACAATTATGACACTCCGGTAATATACAGAGATAGATAGGTAATAAATATAAGTTAATCAATAAGTATATTGCGACTTGTCAGATAGACTCATGGGAGATAAAATAAATAACGGTGTTTATTGGCGTATCACCAGTCTAATTCCCCCACAATGGAACACGCACAAACACGCACGTGCACACGCACACAAACACGACGCTTCCAAATAACCCTGGTTGTGAAGAATTGCAGCTATAACTCAGTCAGAAAGATTGCTCCTTCAAACATTCTGAGAATAACGACAGCACACATAAAATTATTGATGAACGATGGATGATGCATTTTCATATTGTAGCTGAATGACCACCAATACTTGCTGGTGCACGCCATACAAACTATCTGAAGTCAGAATATTTGTAGAGAGAAACGAGTGCATTACGCCGCAAAGTCGGTGACATGGTAGACTTCATCCGGCGCAGATCGAACCGGGATTGGACCAGATGGTGGCTGATGAAGTGAGACTAGACGTTCATACATTCCCTAAAGCCACATGGCAGATTAATTAGTCCAAGTGGAGTGTCAGAACGTGTCAGACGAAATGTGCTCTCTGTCTACCCCGTTGTATTCCACTTAAGAAATTACTAAGCAGGATTTCTGTCACTTGGTTTCAGGGAAGTAGTGAATAACACAAACAATACCACTGATTCGAGGATATAGAGAGATTTTGTTGGCCCGTCTCAAAATTCGAAAGCATCGGCCGCCCCCTCGCATTTTCCAATGATGCTACATAATTGGACTTACTAAAAATGATGATGCAACTATACAAGATTTAATCGAGATAAGGAAAGAAACGGTGAAACTTTTGTCTTTTTCATACTCGCACAATAGAATTGCCCAGGTGAAGCATATCTAATACTCGCATATTCATCCATGTGAAAGATGCTGTAAAACTAGTAGCGATCTGGTAATATGAATGGATACATATGGGGTTTTTTTAATTTGTGACAGCAACCCACATCACGATCATTGCCTTTGGAACGGTTTCGCACAACATGTTCGTAACAGCTCACGAAACGGCCAAATCGCTTGGTCTTCTGATTAATGTGTTGTAAATTCAAGGTATATGTGGCACATGGGAATTCTGTGATGGAAGATGCACTAGCACCACATATGAAACATACAAAAACCTTTAGTTTATGGCGTTTCGCGACCAGAACCAAGGGCAACTGGTTGAAGTCATCAGCGCGTTAGATGATTTTGCTTTATAATTGCAGTAGCAGCAACAAGTGTGTCAACCAAACTCAAAACAACTAAGCCACTTGTTTGCCATCCATCGACCATGGACCACACACGTGAGTGAGGTGCAGGATGACTCACTTCTAATAGTGTTTGGAATATATAGCCTACTTGGCAATTCTATCACCAGCAATCAATGTGTGCCGCAAAGTCATGCACTGTGTGTTCACGAGCGTGTTTGATAGATCAGTACAAATATACCAATGCAGCTCTACCACCAGGTGTTATTGTAGTAGAAAACATCTTCCGACATAGAACACACACCGCAACAGAAAAACTGCAGCATTAGTATTGGATTGTTGCCAACACAGGACAATCAACATTGCATTGCTTACTAAACTAAATGGTAAATGCTGGGAATTGATATTGTTAAAATCTGATATAATCTAATAACGGATTGTGCTTCTTGTAGGCGTATTGTTAAGCTGCATATATGTAATTAATGTGAAAATGATAAACTATCAATCATGTTTGCAATCGAATAAGATGGTTCATTCTACCTGATTATGGGCAAATCCAATTGGACTGTGACTTTAGGGAAACGGTTACCTTTGCCACCACAAGTCAAACCTGTCATAACAAAATAGCTACATACCTTTTTTACCCTACGGGTATGTCAAATGTGTTGCTGTTTTCCTAAAACGCACACTCCATTCATATATCCACTAAATGTGGAGTATAGTGACAGTTATTTAAGCGCAAGAATATGTTGGTCTAATCGGGAACAATGGCAGATAATTGCGATTGCCTTAACCAATAACCTACCGACCTACTAACTGTACACCAGACGTTGAAAATTATGGAATCGGTGATTTTTACAATGTCAGAAAATTGTCTTACTGATAGGGGTTTCTATATCATACGGTGTGTTGTCATATTCGACACCATCATTCCGACTTAGTATTTCAGCAGTGCTTATGTTAACTATTAAGGTACGTATCTGTTATGCAATGCATACTAGTTAATCATGACAAATTTACAAATCTGCGTGTACTAGTCACGGGTGAATGGATTTTAATGATGTATAGGTTCAGAGCAGAGTGTTGAATTTACAAATTACCTGTTCAATTCAGACCAGCTGTTGTGAATTGTGCCTACTCAAGAGTGACGCAATATCACCCAAGCAATCAATCAAGGTGGGTTGTCTCAGATTGGATTGTATTGAATTGGATTCCTTTAGTAACGTCACCGCTACCTACGATGTTAGTAGAACCTTCTTTTACGACAATACACTGACTACATGCACCAGCGCCGTCCCAAATGAAACCGAATTGAGAATCAAATATATTCCGTGTGCCTTTGTCCATGAAGCTAGAAGCAATATGTGACCTTTGTATATATCTTGCTGAACGAAAGACCACCATAAATACAGAACATATAGACGTCTTCCAATAGCATTCTTGGAGAAACATGATCCCTGAAGGCTAAATTAGAATTTGTCCTATATTGCAATCAAGTACGCCGGGAACAACCTCGATATTGATTCGGAAGTAGCCATACAAACATTGGGGAGTGTGGCTGAATTACGTGGCGATTCTCCTTAATCCGCTATACGCATGACGCCACGAATATTTAGGCAAGTACAAAACCATGCTAATCAATAGGGTGGGAGAACGTACGTTTTCCTAGTGAAATAAACATTAAGTGAAATTATGTGGAAGACATGAACAAACTCCAGTCAATTTGTTTTCAAAACATTCAATATATTTTGTTTCAGGTGACTAATGATATTCGAACAGGTACATGGATGGCATTGACAAAATTATTTAGATATGTAATATATAATTAGTTTTACGGGGGTGGGGGTGTCGAAGTCAGTGACGCCATTTTAATAACAAACAATCGTTCTAATGGCAACTGGCATGCCATTGCTGGTTCCTATTAGGGCCACATTAGGACCTATACACACACCCTTTGAGAAACAAAATTCGAACGTAATTTACAATGTGAGTAATGGTATATTGAATATATATTGGTGTGCCATCTGTCGTACTCTTTCATGGACTGTACGTCGTGAAGATTTTAATGACCACGTAGACATTTCAAGATATTTGCTGTTCAAAGAGGAATGTGATAGTAATTTGGTAAAGACGTGCCATGGAATTGTTTACAACGTGATAGTATACATTTACACATCAGCAGAAGAGTGTACAAGAGGCACATATTCCATGCAGCACATATACAGTTCATAGGTTTAAACCTGACACGATGCGTAGAGAAAATCTAGAAACATTTACAATGCATGAATGCGATCTGCCACACACATATATAACCCCACAATAAATTACATCATACCGGTGTGTAGGATAACGTCACAATCATAATTGACAGAGAATACTCCGTCATGAAGAAGAATAAGCCCATGAAGTGTAGGAAGTGCATATCTTTGATCGAGTTAGTATTTAATAAACATCCTGTTGAATGTTTTCAAATTAATTTTCATGAACATAGTGGTTGCCGCATTGTCCAGTCAAATTAGTTTCAAAATATTCACATGATTCTTTCATGGTTATCTTGAAATTGGGATTCTGGAATTATTTCATGATTTAAAGTATATAAATCGATCCTAACACGTGCATTCCATGAGCGGAGCTTACCTAGAAATCGGTGGGCGTGTCTAGAAACGGGCGGGGAATAGCTAAAAATGGGAGCGCATAGCTAGAAAGGGGACATAGCTGGGAATGCATCCCTCTATTCCCGTCTGGTTAATCAGTCTGAGAGTATTCACATGACATTATTTATATCAGTGTACTGACACACACTTTGGAGTTTGACCGCCTGTCCCTAGTCACACCAGCAAATTGTGTATTCATGGTAAAATGCATCCCTCCCAAAACGTGGCGGGGAGGGACAATGCAATTGTTTTCAATTCAATTTATTATTGACAAACCCAGATCATATTGTGATATATCGGTAACACAAATGTACCATATTTTCAAAGAACTATGTAACCTTAATATGATAAATATTGCCATCATCGTCATCGTCGTCGTCATCATCATTGAATACGACGACGACGACGCAGACGCAGACGCAGACAACGACGACGCAGACGACGACGACGACGACGACGACATCGTGATCTTCATTGCCGCCGCCACAAACGCCATCATCATTGCCATCGCCGTCGTCGTGTCGTGGTTGTCGTCGTGGTCATCGTGGCCGTGGCCGTGGTCGTGGTAGTCTTTGTCTTCGTCCTCTTTGTCGTCCTTGTCGTCGTCGTCGTCGTCGTCGTCGACGTCGTCGTCGTCGTCGTTGTCGTTGTCGCGCTGTCGTCGTTTCGATAGGAATCTGTGTCAGTCCCTATAATACACTAATCGCAATAGATTCCCTTTAATCATCCAAGCTAGTTACAATATAGATCTCTAATGGGTATATTAGCCTTTTCATCAAGTTGAATTTTATCAGATATTTTCCTCAGGTGATACCAAAATGGATTTCAAAACCGCTCTGGAATAGAAAGGCTACATAGGTTATTTATGCATCAAGGTAGCATATGTTCCTAAAATCAGTATCAATACCTTGCCACATTTTGCCACCAGTTGTGCATGTAAGGAGTTCTTTTCTACATCCAGTCGCTGACTACTATGAAGTAGAACTATTATCTTATCGTAAATGAAACACTTCAATAATAGTACTAACCCAATTCTCAACAGATCACTGTTCTTACGGGTATCTCAACTCGAATAACAGACACAATCGCTATATCAATTTTTTTCATAACCGTACTTGAGGCAACTGAAGCCATATATAAATTGAAAGCTTCCCTGATATCCCCATGTTTATATATCAGCCATTGTACTTGAACACAAGGTCAAAGACGGTCTAGTTTCGTCAAGTCAAGTACGCGACAAACAAGTCAAGCCGATACGTTTTCATGGTGATGCAGTCACTAGAACTCGGCATACTAGAAGTGCAGTTCCATTCACAAGATCTACCTACCAGAGTCAGATGTATATTCTCAAGGTATTCGTTAAGGCTGCTTACGGGTGGTGGAGGAATGGTCGTACCACTATTAGTAACACTATCAAGCATACGCATCCCCACACGGTGGCCACTATCATGTGTGGGTCCGATAGTACCGAGTTCAAACATAATCGTTATAACCAACTCCGTCACCAATGCAGTGCTTGATCCGCGTTTCGCCCTAAACACTACGACTGATAACGGTAGTTCAGTATGGACATGCACCGATGATCAATTCCGAGGTAGAGCCTGGTCAACAAGCACAGATGATGTAGGCAATGTCTTCTCTACGAGGAGCGAATACCAACTGATCGTTCCGCAGACTCGTGCATCAGGATAAGATAAGCAAGACAGGCTGAGCTACAGCCTAAAATGTTAGAGAGCAGTATTTTGTACATCATAACATTGAAACACGCTTGTGAAATTAGATTCTCGCATTATTGGTATGAAATGCTTGAGCAATATTTAACCCCAGTTATGTCAACAGCGCCCCAAAGCACCCAAAATACTACTTATATCAGTTAATCGTTTTAATGGTCAACATTTTTCAAGTAATTTTAATTTTAGAAGACTATTTTTTTAAGATAAATTTACCAATGGAGTTTTCGCCGGCTTGAAAATCAAAATGGTAACGTTAAAGAAAAGCTTAAGTTTTAGCCTAGCAAGGGTTGATCGTAAGACCAAGAGAAGAATATTCTGAAAAATTACAACTGGAATGACAGTGGCAAATATTTAAAAAAAATACTCTTCTCTTAGCATGCAAATAGACATGACTCAAGACCACGACATAGCTGATTGTGGATGGTTTGAACTTGAAGGTTTGAAGTTTGAAGGGTTAAGTTGACACAGGAGGGGTTACCTATATTAAATAAATCCATTGCCAAGCAATAGTGTATATTATGGTGATCCTCTCTTTCTCTTTGATAATAAGTTTCTCTTATATAATGTCAGGGGAATGATAAAGCAAACAACATAAAGTCGCATGCGGAAATTTGATAAGTATGCCTCAATTGGGAATATTTCACGACCGCTAGCATGCAAATATAAACCACGAATAACTACACTTGCTCTATCGATATGAAATGAAGAGGTGGAACTGAAATAAACGCTAAGTTTGCTTAGCTCGAACATGGTAAATTCTAGTTACTCCCATGTGTGGATGTATCTATCACTCCTGTCCGTCCATCCGTCAGTCCGCCCGTCAGTCCGCCCGTCAGTCCGCCCGTCTGTCCGCCCGAACGAACGCACACTAGCACGCACGTACACACACACCTTTGCAGACACAAAACTAAAAGAAGTCCTACGGATATTATTTTATGTTGCCCGACCATTGATTTGGTTGGGATTAGATTTATTTAAGAATAGGTAGGGAGGGATGAAACCTTGTCATTGTTATCAGGAACTATAAGGTCTAACTTTGATCTTATTAGCAAATCTTTCAGGTTTGGATTTCTATTGTAAGCTATTACTGGTCGTGCTTTGATCGGTTCCTTTAATTTAGATTGCAACTGTGAATATTCGTCTTTCATGGTTTTCGCTAATTCAACATTACGTCTATTGTATATGAGTTGAAATGGGATAATTTTGTTCTTTTGTGATATTCCTGAATCTACATTTATTCCAAATGGTGCTTTTGTATGGAGTGTTCTAATCCAATGGTTTTCTCGTATTTTGCGACACGAACTCGTTTCTTCTTCACTATCGAAGGTCGGAATCTGTTCTATTGGCATCATTTCAAAATGATGCTCAACTGAATGATCAGGAAGTTGGAAATGCTGAGCAATTGGCGTATCTGCTGTGGTGTTAATATCAGAAACGTGGCGTCTAGCACGCACTCTAAATGCATTTTTTGTTTCAACAACATACTGTTTCTGACAAAGGGGCACACTTGATCAAATAGACTACATTCTCAGAATCACAATGCATATTTGTTCAGATATGATATTCATTTTTAGTTGGAAAACTCAGGAATGTTTGTTGGTTTACAATGTAGTTGTTTACTTTGCATCTGTTTTTGTCGCATTTAGAAACTGATCCATCGCACATGATTGGTGTGTTGTGTTTAATTTGGACAGGTTCAAAATCGGGTCCGCTATGAGGTTTTCAAGCTCATTGATGGTGTCTGCTTTAATTTTTCGAAGAAAACGGGCTGAATAGCCTCGTGCTTTCAAAGCATCAAACAGAGTAGAGCATGCACCATTCAGATTTTGCCTGTTGCTAGAGTTTCGAAAGAATCTTATGATTTGCGATTTGATCAGACCTTTAAATGTGTGTGGAGGATGAAATGATTTTTTGTGAAACAGCCGATGTGAGTCTGTTGGCTTAAAGAATACTTTATATTCTAATTTTCCAGAGGAATCAAATTGAGGACCGTTATAGAGCGTGACATCTAAAAAGTCAACTGATGGTCCGCTAATAGTAGCTTTTAGCTTGATGTTTGAATCTTGGTTATTTAAAATGCGAAAAATTCCCAAAAGTCTTCTTCTGAATGTTGCCAAATTATGAAGATGTCATCTAGATATCTGAGGTAAAGAAGAGCCTTTTTGGTTGATTTGTTCAGTGCCTCCTCTTCCCACTCCGCAACATAAATCGTGGCACAATTTGGGCTGAATCGTTTACCCATTGCGCATCCACAGATTTGAAGGTAATTTTCACCATTAAATTGGAAATCGTTTCCTTTAAGACATAGCTCTAATAATTTTAGAATTTCCGTGTCTGGTCGGTCCGGATCAGGAAATTTGACAAAAGAATTCTTAATAGCATTGACTCCAGCATCAATATCTATATTGGTATACATAGCATCTATGTCTAATGTGACTAAATATGCATCTTTCGGAACTGACAATTTGGATAACGTTGAAAGTGTTCTGTGTTCTTGAGAAAGCTCTTTTGTCTATTAGCAATGGGCTTTAAATAGTAAGCAATATATTCTGAAATGCCATAAGACTCACTGCCACAGTCTGAAATGATGGGTCGTCCATGTAGTTTCAATGGATCTAACCAGGTGCTGATAGGTTTATGGATTTTAGGCAAGATATAAAATGTCCGATTTTGTGGATTATTCTCACCTAGCAGATACTTTAGCTGTTTCTTATCGATGTACTTATCTGTATGCAATGAATTAAGTATTTCAATGAAATGTTGTCGGTTTTGAGGCCAAATAAATTATCAAGTTTTCTGTAATGCCTGGTGTCAGTTAACTGCCTTTCAGCCTCGCGGATGTAGTTTTCCCTAGAAATAATCACAGTTGGTGAACATTTATCGGCTGGTTTTATAATTTTATTCTGATTTCTACGTAATTTGTTGATTGCCTGTCGCTCGAAAAATGAACGGTTTTGCTTATTGTTTGTAACTGGCAATGATCTGGCTATACCAACAACCGTTTATATGATTGCCTTAATATTGTCATCATCTAGCCTATCTGGAGGGTCCCAACCGGATTATCCATTGAATGGTTTTGTCTCCCCATTTAAATTTCGAAAATGATGGGCTATTTTTACTGAATGACCAACATTAGCTACTTCAATAAGACCTGTGTCTAAAAGCAAATCTAATCCTGTTTTTGGTTTTGGAGTTAGTACAAAAGTAAGACCATGATCTAGAAATGATTTTTCAGATGGTGATAGATCATAGTCAGCTGCTAAATTGACAAGGTTTGTTCCTAATCCTATGTTAGGGGAGCTGTTGCCTTGACCCACATTTAGTTTAAACCAAGCACCGTCAGCCAATGGCTATAAATACAATTAGCTGTTTCCTTCGTCCAATGGAATCTATCCTTCTCAACATGAAAATTAGCATCATACATTTTGGGGATGACCTTATCAACGTGGCAGTTGGACCTTGATGATTCGTTGATACGCTTGAAACAGTACTACTGCCTGTCTGACAAGCTATCAGAGAAGTTAATCTCAGCAAAGGGCACCTCCGCATTAGGGAAGCTATTCTTAAATTATCGAGCTATGAACCGTAAATGGCTTGAGGCTTTGGTTGGATGCTCATTTTTGGAGTTGATGCCAATATTCAGGATGATCTTCTCCGGGCTAGGGCCATCCTGGTGTCGCATAGTCATTGTTCTGAAATGTGATAATACGGCACCAGAATAGCACTCAATCTTGATGTCAGGATCGACGTCTAAATAAATTCGGGCTAGATTAGAGGACCATATCATCAGAATCTTTTTGGTGATTCTTTGGATCCTCCACATGCCCTTGCTATGCAATTGATGACGGTACACAGCAAACTTCCTATCATACAGGTTACTATTATTCTCCCTAGGAGGGAGAGGAGGTGGAGACAGAGGAAGGGGAGCAGAAGAAGGTGCGTGAGGAGAAGAGAGATGAAGAGTAAGAGGAAGGGCAGGAGGAGCGATAGAGAGAGGAGATGCAAGAGGAGAAGATTGAGTATGAGGAGCAAGAGGCGGGATTGAGAGTAGAGATGCAGGAAGAGGAGTAGCTTGAGGAGGAAGAGCAGGAGGCGGGATTGAGAGAGGGAAGGAGGAAGAGGAGAAGATCGAGTCAGAAGGTGGAGAGGGGAAGATAGTGGAAGAGAGTTGATAGGTGGTAGATTGGGGGAACAGTGAGTAACAACCCGACAACGGTGCACTGGAGGAGAATTGGTCTTTGGGAGAGCCGGCCATGACTCTGTTACATCATGAACACCAGGCGCTGGTGTTGGTGATGTATACAGATTCGTCCGCTTGGAAGTGGTAGGCGAGGGTGTGAAGGTGGTTGGTGACCGTTGTCGTTTGTTAGTCATTGTTGAATGTGAACCTGAGCCTGTACTCGGTGTGGCCGCCGGTGTTGGTACTGACATCACTCTATTTTGCTCATCACTAGCTATTTCCAAAAATTTGTGATTGTCGTTGTGGCCAATTTATTTCTAAAATTGTGCCTACCCCATTTCAATGCTATGCTTTTGGCTCGGTAGAGATCAAGAATTACTTTAGATTCGGCCACTTTTACCTCTGACTTTAATTTGTCCAATTTGCTTTGATAATGTTTGATTAGATTTTCTAAGCAGCTATGAGCCCAAATTGGGTTTATCATGCTGGTCGATTTAAAATATTCGTCATCTCGTAAGGCAGGGCAGAAAAACAAGTTCATCTCCTCCATTTTCATGCTAAAGGGACTTCGGGAGAGAGTCTGATGCCAAATGCTCCCGTAAAAGCCCATAGTGATGCAAGCATTACAACACATGGAAGTATATCTTAACCAGTCTCTGAAAGGCCTGAACAGACTGGTTAGGAGCACTTTTGGTTGATGAAAGGTTGGACGCTGGGTTGCCAGATTTGCGTCCTTTACCCGCTGGACCATTAAAATTCTTGGCCATTTTAGAACGTAATCAAAGTTCTATAGATTTATGTCAAACTTAGTCAGAAAGAGTCAAAAAATGTAAATACCAAATATTAACTAGAGCGATATGTGTTGTCACAATTTAGAAACTGAAAAATAAGACCAATTAATACAAGGTTATTATTATTATTATTATTATTATTATTATTATTATTATTATTATTATATACATATATATATATAAAATTAAAGCTTAGACTGTCAGTTACTGGAGCGCTTTCGACGTAATGGTCTTCGTCATGCAGCGAAAAAACGAGTCTAATGGCAACTGATAATACTTACATATTTATAGGAGAATTACTGCAATGGTGACTACTGATCAACTATTAATTCAGTCCCCCCACAAAAGATCAAACCAAACCCGAAGACCTGTTTAGATCAATGTGCGCTTTGGGCGCTACTGAAGTCAAACAGCTGATACAAAAGGCGTGAGTGCTTAATTATATTGAGCTTAACTAACTGTAGCATGGGTTAGTACGCCGGTTCGTTTCAGGTGATTAAGGTGTGAGAATAACAATGAGGGCTATTCGGTCAGTCATTAGATCAAATGTTGCCGAGATCTGTTTAATCATGGCGGTTGAGGGTAATTTACTTGTTGTTTGAGTACTGCAAGGGACAGGTTTCCTGTATAAGGATTATTAAAACAAATTCTGACAAGTTATACAGTTTGTTGATCTTGGCGAATTGGTTCACTCAGTCATTACAAAGCGTTGATTACTTCTTTGTAATAAGTTGGCGTTGCCATGTGTTCGAAAATAGGAAGGAATTCTAACAAGTTATACAGTTTTTTATCTGGGCAAATCGGTTCACTCAGTCATTACAAAGCGTCGATTACTTCTTTGTAATAAGTTGGCGTTGCCATGTGTTCGAAAATAGGAATAAACAAATGTTTTTGAGCAGGTCTTTCTGACATAGGATGATCCATTGTGGATTGACTGAATGTTGTTGGTCTAGTGAGATTCCTTCAACAGAGAGGTGGTTGCAAGTCACAGGTTGTTTGAGCTGTGTAAGCTTATATGGCCAACAACCCATGCACTCATTCACCTGCACAGACACAGCATATTAATCCATGCATCAGTCCATCCTGCCATCCACCTAAACAAATACTTGATAAAGGGGAGAACAGATTTGTAAACTGATAGACAGACACCCGGTGGGTGACTAGACGACTGAACAAATGAATAGGCAAATGGGTGGATGCTACAATTTCATTTCCGAATTTTTTAAAATTTATACCCTTAGTCATTGCAAAGTGCTAATTGCTTCTTTGCAATTAGTTGGAGTGGTTGTTAAAAAAATAAGAATAAAATACGACAGCTGGTTGCGGAAGAGAGGTGGTTTGTACCATTACAAACATATATGTCCAAACAATCCATGCGCCCACCCGGGCACCCAACCAGTAATCCATCCATCAGTCCACCCACACAGACAATGAATTGATGTCTGAGAGGCACAGACCAGTGAACTAATAGAGAGACCAAGGACAGGTGACAGGATGAGTGAACAGATAGGTGGACGAACGAATGAATGAATGAATACACGCACATATGAACGCGCGTGCGTACACACACACACGCACGGATGCACGCACGCACGTATACACGCATGAACGCACGCACGCCCACACCAATACACTCACGCACGAATGCACGGACGAACGCACACGTGAATTTATCCCACACGCATGGATGCATGCACACATGAACGAACGAACGAATGAACGAACGAACGAACGAACGAACGAACGAACGAACGAACGAACGAACGAACGAACGAACGAACGAACGAACGAACGAACGAACGAACGAATGGACGAACGAACGAACGAAAGAACGAATGAATGTACACGCGAACGCATGCATGCGCGATTGCACTATGGACGCCCGTGCAAACTAAATATCAGATACCAGCAAGCCAATTGCGACGGTGTATTTGTACATATAAACAGTTTACAATTGTTTGATTTGGGACAAATATGGAGGCCTGGCACAAGCAAATCCGTCTTTACATTGAAAAAAAACCCGCATTGGCACAGGAATTTAACTACAAATTTCTTTACCTAAATTTGTCCTATCGAGACCAAGTTTAGATTTACTTAGAGTGGTCCCCCCCTTGAGATTAGTTGGGGTAAAGTGAACTAATCAGTAGGTCGCTTTAACAGGTAAAGGCTGGGATTGATCCTACATTATAGAGAAATCACACACACACTTGCACACTCACACGCGCACACATCTGAACGAATGCACGAAGGCAAGCAAAAATACATGCACACAGTAATACAGCCACGAATGCATGCAATAATGCATGCATGAACGCATGCACGAACAGACGCACGAATGCATGCACGTACACACCCACGCACTAATGTACTCTTGAATTAATGCACCCACACCCACATACACACACGCGCACACATGCACCCACGCAAGTATAGATTCTCGCACGTACGGAAGTACGAGCACATACCAACACACATACACACATACGAACAAACGCACGGACGCACGAACGAACGCACGCGCGCCAGCATGCACGCACACACACACTCTCGCACACACACACTCTCGCACACGCACGCACGCACGCACGCACGCACGCACGCACGCACGCACGCACGCACGCACGCACGCACGCACACACACACACACAATGTTATTACGCAAGCCTTTTTCTAGTATTCACAGTCTATTCAAAGTAACTCGCCAATAGTAATTGGCAATCTACTAATCACTATCAATGTATCTAGAAATAGCTGGTGGATGTCGCTGACCTTTGTACAGACATACGAATACCGCGTACGTTCTGCTGCAAAGGAAACAGCAATCATCCACTGCTTTCTTGGAATGTGTACCCGCAAGCAGCGCTAATGATATGGACGAGATATATTGCTTTAGAAAGTTACATTGGTAGATTATATTTAATACGTTTTGGTTATGCCAATTATCTTGTCGAGGCTATATGTAGTGCAAACTGTACCACGCATTCACGCAAATGTGCCAACGGTCCGGCAGTAATACTTTAAATGGAGGTATCCGATCTGTCACACAAGTATCCGACGTCATAATCAGCAAAAGCCACGTGTTAACCGGCGTCGCACTAAAATGCCGTAGGTCCGTCGCGATAGTAGTAACGGCCCGCCAGCACGCGTCTGGATTGACTAGCTTTGGTGAAGTTACAATTTATTAAACATTCATTCAACAAATACAAGTCAACTTAGTTGGAAAATTGTAGCACCGTATATATATAGTTCCATTGATATGACATTCTAAGCATTCAAGGTTAAAGGTTACGGTAAATTGATTCAAACACGGCTATGAACTGTTCGCAGCATAGTTAGAAATACACAGGCCATAGCTAGAAATAGGTCTCTCTACCGCACAATATAAAGTGGAAATATGCATGTAACGGGAGAGATTGTATTGAAGAGCAACAACAAGGTGGATACACCACAGAAAAAGCCCAAGTGAACCATTGTTGTGTGTTAGACCGACATACCAGCAGACGTCAATAATCGCAAATAAATCTCTATAGATATATTCTTTTTTAAATACAGCAGATGAAAGCTTGCGTTGGATGTATCTTCGATTTGACAGCCTGCCCTTTATTGAGAACCCGTCAAGAAAAGATGTTGAAGATGTTGAAAATAATTAAGAAGCTATGAACAAACGGATGCAAACAGATGGCGAGTCAAATCTTATAGAGAATACATCCATGCAGCACAAATACGCTTTCTCTTATCTTCATGACTTCTTCATTTGCTTCTTCGAACACTGTGTATGATTCTCCAACTGCGCAACTGGAGGAAAGGAGAGATGCCATAATGAACGGCATACATTCTCAATCATGCAACATCGTATTCATGTAATATTTCCATCTACACACCAAAAGGTAAGTTGCAACTATATTCTTTGTCTTCATCGAAAACGACCATCATTGTCAACGGTGTGTACACACATACACGCGTATGGTCGGGCAGGTGGTTATAAGTGAGGAAATCTGGGATATGGCCATATAAAGAGGCAGAGAGTGCGTGCTAACACAGTGAGACGTGCTTATATTCCCAGTTAGCAATTGAGTGCTCGAACATTAATTGTGTCTTTCGTTCAGGGACACGCCCTGTCGACAGTTAATGCGGCTTTCCAAAACGGTATGTGTGGAAAGTATTAATGGAGGAGAATCTCTAGAACAGAATATTACAATTCAGAGATTATTCAGAGACAAAAGCATTCTTGAAAACTGTTCATCCATATGATTAATACTATCAAAGATATAGTCACTTACGTTAGTCAAATTATACATCACTTTTCGTATGTGGTTATGACAATTCTAAGGATCTATCTTCCTTACTATCCATGCAAACAAGATATATATGAGAAGCCCACATTTGGAAGAAATAATGAATGGATGAGCAGTGGATATTATGAAAATCTTTAAAAAGCAGATCAGAAATTGCTAGTACACCATCAGAAGGGGTATATGCATACTTACACGTGTTATAGACGAGTTGTCATATTATCTCCTTGAA
The DNA here is from genome assembly GCA_034401795.1 of Chaetoderma sp. LZ-2023a. Lineage (NCBI taxonomy): Eukaryota > Metazoa > Mollusca > Caudofoveata > Chaetodermatida > Chaetodermatidae > Chaetoderma > Chaetoderma sp. LZ-2023a. Next base: position 85,954,257 of record CM067360.1, read on the forward strand.
CCCAGATACGTTCATTTGTAAAGCACACCTTATTCGGCGCATATTTAATGGCGGGCAGCTAACAAAGAGAGTGAGGTTCGACAACGGTAGCGAGTACAAAGCGCCACGGTTACCCGGAATTGCTTCATGAATGAGTACCGACTGAACATCAATGACAAGAGAAAGCCATTAATGATACATTCGCAAACCAATAGAAAAAACCTCTGCAAGACAGGTTTCACATTTCTTCCCAACCAGAGACAGAAATGGAGATTGAAGAGTGGAAATACTGGAAAAGATGGAGTACGCTGTCTGTGACAGGCAAAGACTGGTAGACATTTATGTATCTTAAAGCAGAACAAGTGAGAAAAAGATCTAGGAAAAACTGTAGAAGACGGCGGAATGGTGCATACGTCTTCGTAGTGTCTTCTTCTTCTTCTTCTTCTTTTCGATTACTGGTATCACACTTGGAGAGCCGTTCTCAAGATGAAATCTGTGGTTTTCTGCAGTTCTTCCATAGGCCCATACAGCTGTTCAAGAAAAGAGGTTGACAAAGGCCAGCTCTCTTCTCTCAGCAGCTGATACGTACTGCAACATTGTGGTATGTGCTCTGTGGTCTGTGCTGCTTCTCCACAAGGACAAGCGGGCGGTGTCGTAAGGTGGAACCGCCTGTACATGTGTTGGTTTAGTCTGTTGTGTCCAGTTCTGAGACGAAAAATGGTCACTTGCTCTGGCCTCGAGAGATGATGGTAGGCATCTTCTGATTGAGGTGTTCTATAGAGTGACTTGATGATAGTCTTCATCTCTGTATGGGTAACCATGTTTTCTGTCTGATTCTCTTCTGCACCCACCTTTGCCATCGTGTCTGCTTCCTCATTTTCTTGGACTCCACAGTGTGAGGGGATCCACTGCAGTGCTATCCGAAAGCATTTGATGGTTTGTAGTGCTTCTTCAAGTTGTGGCAGATTATCTTTGGTGATAGCCTCAAGGACGGAGCGGGCATCAGATAAAAAGACAATCTGTGCAATAGGGTCTGCTGTTCTGCTGAAGGTATTAGCTGCATGAACCAGTGCTTCGACTTCAGCTCTGTAGTTTGTGCAGTGTTTGCCTGTCGTTATTGCAGCTGACTCATGTTGTCCGTTTGGATACTGTATGTGCAGTCCGGCACCTCCGCTCCTAATTGTATCTTTGGCTGATCCATCTGTGTAGATCCTTATCCATGTCTCCCGAGGGTACATTTCTTCCAGCATGGCTATTTATTGTCATGGCCTTCTTGCTCACATCACTGTGTTCATCTTTGGTTGTGAGATGAGGTACTGTGGTGCGAATAGCTATGCTCTCCAGTTTGTTTTCCCAGGGTGGAGGATCAAGGGTGTGGTTTGGGTCTTCTATTTGTGCTGGCAACATTTTTGGTGTTTCCTTTGAAGCCCTTTTGTCTCTTTCACAAAATTTGATCTTTTAAGTCTTCCTGATGACAGCTGTGCTTGCCTGATCTTCAGCTGGTGGTTGTTGAACGATTTGAACTTTGCAGCTTGGATCAGTGCTTTGCATTCCCTTCCTTTGCTACGTGGGGGATGCATGCTGTCTGCTCCATTTTTTCTATTGGTGTTGATCTCATTCCACCAGTGATGATGCGCAGTGCCTGGTTTTGTACTCTGTCGATGTTCTGTTGATGAGATTTAGCTGCTGTCATCCTTGAGCTGGATCAATACTCAATGTGTGGTCGTACGGCACCTAGGTAGATGGTCTTGAGGACCCATTCACTGGCACCCCACTTTGTTCCTGCCAGCTTCCTCATGATGTTTTGCTTTCTTCTGGCCTTTGCCTCTGCGTTCAGCCTTTCATGTTAATCTTCTGTCATAGGTGACTCCCAGGTATGTCTGCTTGTCCTCGTACTCGAGTGGAGTACCGCCCAGCGTCAGATTGCCAACCTTGGTTTTGGTGGACAGTGAGAATAGCATGCTGATGATTTTTCTTTGTTGATGGTAATACACCAGCGATTGGCCCAAGCTGTAATTTTGTCCAAGGCGAGCTGCATTATGTACGTGGCAGTCGTTGTGTACTCCTAGGTGCACCAGAGTACGAGGTCATCTGCATAGAGGGCTGCTTGGATCCCATTGGGCAGCTCTGCTATAATGTCATTAATGAAGAGTATGAACAGAGTTGGTGATAATACTCCGCCTTGTGGCACCCCTTGTTTCAGCAATACATTCTGTCCAGATTGTCCATCCACCAACATCCTGGCTCTGCGATTGTGTAGGCATGACGTGGTCCATCGGAGCATGTTGCTACCGCTGCCTGTGCGCCAGAGCTTCACGAGGAGGCCATCCTTCCACACCTTGTCAAATGCCTTCTGCAGGTCGATAAAGACAGCTAGCATCACCTTCTTGGCTTGAAAAGTGTCCTCTATGACCTGTGCAAGATGTGTTGTTTGCTTTTCTGTGCTCCTGTATCTTCTGAAGCCGGCCTGCTCTGAAACTATAATGTTCCCCGACTCCAGGTACCACTGCAACCGCTGGTTGATGATGCGCTCCATGGTCTTGCATATGCAGCTTGTAAGCCTGATAGCATGGTAGCTCAGCACTTTCGTCTTGTTCTTCACTTTTTTTAGAATAGGAGTCATTCTGGCTTCCTTCCAGCACTGAGGAACTTCTCCATTGGTCCAACTGAGATTAAAGATGTCTAGCAACTTGCGGAGAGATGCACTACCAAGGTGTTGGATCATTTCATTCGTAGTGCCATCTGGCCCGGGAGATTTCTTCTTCTTCAACTGGCAGATAGCCTTCTTCAGTTCTGCTAAACTAATGTCAACTCTCATTGCATCGTGAGTGTTTGTGTCTGTTCTTTCCTTTTACTCTTTTTTCTAACCTCTTTTTGATGCATTCGTGGTATAGAAATGTTGCTTTCTATTGCATATGCCTTCGCAAAGGCATCTGCAGCCATCTTTCCTCTCAGTGCTTGTCCATCTTCTTCAAGAGTAATCTTCTCTCTCCCGACACCCTCATCATTCAGTGCTTAAGTCAGTCGCCATAGCTTTGTGGTGTCTCTCTCTAAATTAAACCCTACCGTCTTTTCCCTCCAGCTTCGTCTTTTGGCCTCCAGCTTGGTCTTTAGATACCTGGCTTTAGTTTGTTGTAGCGTGAAGTGGTTTTCATGACAGGGATTACCCTCTGCATCTTCTCTGGCCTTGTCTAGTTTATCATGTGCTGCTTGCAGTTCTGTTGTCCAGTAGGGACGGTAGTTTTTCCTGAACCATCGAGGAATCGCTTCGTTGGCAGCCTTGAGGGTACTTGAATTAAATTCCTTGACAGCTTTGTTGATGTTTCTCCCTTCTACTGCTATATTTTGAGTAAGCTCATTGGAACGAATGCCGAACAAACTCCAATTCGCCTTTTTGTAGTTCCACCTTGGATGTTGAGATGAACTTGTCGAAATACTTCCAGGAAGAGAGAGGTGGACTGGGTGGTGGTCTCTTCCTCCTAACTGCGATCCGACCACTCTATTGAGGTTTCTGTGAATGTCTTCTGTACAAAATGCCAAGTTCGGCGTTGTTGTCGAGTGCCATGGCGCGAATAGAAGATAGGCTGATCTGTGGGATCGTTGACAAGTAAAAGGTGCTTTTCATCTTGCCATGCTTCAATGTTTTCTCCTCGTTTATCAAGTGTTCTGTATCCCCAGCTCTGGGACTGGCTATTAAAGTCTCCCGCAATGAGGAAGTGGCAGTCCGGGAGCTGGATTGTGTCAAGTGAGAGATTCTTGTCAATCACAGAATTGCTGGTTGTTACCTTGATCTTGATATATTCTGCCTCTTCCATAAAGGTTTGATCTGGCTGGGGTTCACGCTGTTTCGGGCCACGGTGATCACCCTTCCCGCCTTTCTTTCTTCCCCTTCGATAACGCCGGAAAATCTGGTAACCTCTGATCGTAAATGGTTTTCCTTCTTGCAGGTGTGTCTCTTGGATGCAGCAGATATCAATGTTGTTTTCGTACGGAAACTGTTCGAGCTCTGATTTCTTGTTGGTAACCCTTCTGCGTTCCAGTGCATGATGTTGATACTGGGGTTCTCTTTGGGTTTGGTCTTCTCTTTCGGTTGGCCAGTAGCTCTCCATCCTCGTCCCCCTGGCTCCACAAGACGAGTTGATGGGACCTCCAGTAGCTGAGGGTGGGCTCCTTCGAGGTGTGGAGCCCGCCGCTGCACCTGCCTAGCGGATCCTCACAGGGCGAGCACCATTTCGGTTGATTCGATCTCCAAGTGTCATGTCATTAGCGTTGTGCATATTGCTCCGGTTAGCCCCTCCAAATGTCTGGATTGACGCCCGCTGGGTTACACCCCTGCGCCACGTTGAGGCCGAGCATATAGTCTTAAACAGTGTCAACTCGTGGGCTTTAAAAAGTATGACATTTAAGAATGCTTGAAATCAGTGAGATGTGGTTCTGGAGAAAGAATTTCTAATATAAAATGACAATTAATCCACTGCTGGCAAAAATACCCAGTTTTAAACTCCCTGTTGAACTACGACAAACTGTCTATTTTATTATAGGGAATGGTTCCACTCATCCTGATTCTGCTCAAACGGAGTAATTGATGGGTTACTTCATACAGCTAATTCGATCTCATATCAGACACAGGAAATGGTGCGCATCAAATGGTGTTATGTTCTCTGAATCCTATAGATCTGCTTCACATATTTGTTATTTACGAGATCAATTGACATTTTTATATTCGAAATTCATTGCCGCTACAGCGGCCGAGTAGACGAGGCTGGAGGAGGGCAGAAAACCAACGCTAAATCACCGTGGAGTGAAAATGGCAAAGATCGGAAATCCGATATTTCCTTATTAATTACGGTTAAATTATATTATTTTGATGGGCCCAATTAGCCCGAGTGGTCCAATAAGTCTCCAAAACTTGACATTTCAAAGTCATTTAAAATAGCACATTCGCATACACGATACATTGTTGAGATCATACTGTGCAATTAATAATATGACACTTCAATTTCCTATGAGGCAGATGTTTATTTTACAACTTACTATTTAAAATCCCGTCGTTAGAATGCAATATCCATCCCGATACCAATCACACAATTACATTGACATTTTCCAGGTAAAATCATTCATCATTCTTAACAGAAAATCAGTTCTAATAATGAATCGTATTCAGGGGCAAAATTGTCGGCAGTTATACTATAGGCGATTGTCCGACAATATGCCTTACAATAGAACCACGCACACGGATATAATGCAAGATCATTAACACCCAACCCGAAACATTTCCTTGGTTATTCGATTTTCTATGCATGCATAAGTCCAGATTATATTAGGTCAAATCATATACAGACTGCAATACATGTAGTGTACGACCGTATTTATGTTATTTGTTCGTAGTCTATTGCCATCTTTTCTTCCATCTGTCATATACACACACATGGTACAAGAACCATATTGGAATACTGCACATGCTGGCATAAATGCATCAAATCGGTTGTTAGATTGGTTGGTATCTGTAAGAGGCAATCAGACCATGTTTCCCCAGGATTAGAAATAACATAGCCATTGAGTATGTGCCTAGACTAACTGAGCGTTCCATTGTTTTGCTCGTGTTGGGATCTATCGATCGCTGACCTCCGTGACTATCAATTTCCAGAAAACTATAAAGGTCCATTCAAATTAGTTTTAAAATATTCAACAGCAGGTTTATAAAATAGTAGAGACAGACAAGTCGTACAACGTGTCAGACTATTAAGAGTTAAAGACGGGCCGGTTAAAATCATGTATGACGTAATGATTATGACGTCAACCTATACGCCGCTTAGCTGAGTATGACGTCATATCAGATCATCGAGGGATACTCCAGAAAGGTGAATTGATATCGTATTTAAGATATGTCAAGATTGTCCGCTTGAGAGTAAGCTACTCCCTATGAATGTGCCAAATGAATCGGCATTACTACTGAAAACATTAACTCTTGTATTCCTCTCAAAATCTACCTTGATATCTCCCCGCAAATCTCTCCGGAATTTGTCAAATAAACCATGTTTATATCACTTTAGCAAAAACTAATCAATAACTTTGACGCGCAGTTGGGGATAAGTACAGAAAATAGGTATGAATATTGCAGATAACGCAAAATTAAGATGCGGAAGCTGACGCCTGACTTCGCCAGCACATACCAAGTACTGGCCAAATAACATGTCATCGCAAGATTATGGACAGGCGAGTCGAAGCACGCATATGTTGCTGTTCTGGTAGGTGTTGATTTATAGTCTCTGTCCTGGCGTAGGTGTGAGTTATCCTTAAGACAATGTAGCACAGAATTCCAGTGGATAGAGGCCCACGGTTAGATATATTCTTGATGACATTAACGCATATATGCGCTGCCGTTATCCATGCATTTACTGGCTGTGAACATGCGTGTCTGTGTGTCCGCTTTCAGTTTAATACTACTTTTCCACGACTGGCTATGTTAGAATAAGCTATGTCAGACTAAGCGATGCTTGATGTTGAAAGATGTGCGGGTCTCTCCAATGGAATAAATGATTGTATGGGAGTAAACCAAGCACACACATATGCCATCTTCGGCATTGGTTCTAGAGACCAGCTTATCCTGCCAACGCGTGTCTCGCTGTAGCAATTCGGCCCTGTGACAACAGAATATTATTTTACAGTAGAAGTAGATTTTTTAACAACAACAACAACAACAAAAACAACAGCAATATGTATATGATTGAATGCTCTACTGGACGGAAATCTTATTTCTTTTGGAGATATTTTCCCATGACAACTATTTTCCACTGGAAAATGAAGAATCACTGTTGACCGCATTCTTTGTGCTCGCGGGGGATGCCTGCTGGATGAGGTCAGTGCGCGCTTATAAGAAGCATGGCATTCTGAAATGCACATTACAGTACGTTTTATGAACAATGTTCTTGTATCCTAATACAGTATTAACTACTCAGTAAAGATTTATTCTCAATTTTATGGGAGGTGCGTTTATCTAGTTATCTTTACCTCCAGCTACGCCACACCACCACCCCAATAACGCGTGTTACTGTTCCGGCAATGCGTCAGTATCGGGATAATATGTCCTAGTATTGTCCCAGTACCAGCTAAGTAACATTCGTTATCAATGAAGGGTTCCCGTATTTGAGAATCATCAGAAAATGTCCGTTCAACGTTAATCAGGCGACCAGTATACGTATCATAACATTTAGCAGAATAATACGGTGAAGTAAAATGAGCATTTCAGATGTGGCAAGCGCTTGTCATCTCAGTTCATCTGACTAATAATCTGAGTTTCTGTCGACGCAGGAACAAGCCACCGGTTTTCATGACGAAAGCGACGTAACCACAAGAAATTAAATAGAGAAATAGCACAGACATTCACACGAAGTTATACGCAGATAACATGTACGACAACACACATTCACAATTAACACGCACGCACGAACGCATGCACACAGACACGCACGCACGCACGCACGCACACCCGCACACACGCACGCACGCATACACACACACACACACACACACACACACACACACACACACACACACACACACACACACACACATACACACACACTCACATACATTCACGGGCACGCGCGCTCTATCACATACATATACACTTGCATGCTCGCAATTCAGAAGCCATCAACCTGTGTAGGTATTTTAAATCCATTCCTTCATTACCATTGCCATACTGATTGCATACTCTGAAGGTAAATCTTGCAAATCTAATCAATTCTTTTTCCCATGGTAAGAGATAGCTAGAGACTGTTGACGACTTTACATACATTTGACTGTGCCAATAAATACAACAATTACATCGAGCTTGCGGCACAATCATCGCGCTACGATGGTCAAATCTCAATGTTAATGAAATTGAATCTTGTCTTGAAATTTAGTCTTGCATAGAAATAGGCCAGGCAAATGAGACGTATGTGTATCTAGGGTAAGTTTAGGAGCGCAGCTATTTTGTGTTCCTCGTGCGACAGTGTTCATTAATCTACATTACTAAATTGAAGCATACAGTGAGCATACGAAATATTACTGTAGATTGTGCCACGACGGACGCAAATGGCTCGCGTGTTATTACGTATTCAGGTTTGCATCGACAAAAGGGAGCTAGTGGCCAAGCTATTACTTGCTTGGTTTTGCAATAGAGCGTCCCAGTTTATCCATCCAGAATATGACGTCATATGACGTAATGGTCAACTACATTATGTGTACGATGACGTCATAATCATGACGTCATGAATGACTCGATATAGTCAGAATTTAACGCTTAATAGTCCAATGCGTTGTACAAATCGTATGTCTTTACCGTTTAATCAACATTCTGTTGAATATTTTGAAACTAATTTAACTGGGCGCTGTTACTGCCACAATCAACAGCAGCACCTAGACAAATTAGGTTCAAAATATGCAACAGCTTACCTGTATAGTTTTCTTGAAATTGATGGTCAGGGAGTTCAGAGATTAATCGATCCCAACACGAGCTAAGCGTGGGTGGGGCTTAGCTAGAGATGGGTGGGACATAGCTAAACATGGAACGGTGGACTTTAAGAATCTAGGCACCTAGATGGCTATGTTATTTCTATTCCTGGGGAAACACGATCTGATTGCCTCTTACAGATACCAAGCAATCTAACCATTGAGTTGATGCATTTATGCCAGCATGCGCAGTAATCCAATATGGTTCCTGCACGATGTTTGTGTATGTGATAGATGGAACAAAAGATGGCAATGGACTACGAACAATATAAGAGAAATATAGTCATACAAAACATTCAAAGTAGTCTGTAGATGATTTGACCTATCATAATCTGAACTTATATATACATAGAAAATCGAATTACCAATGGAATTAAATGTAAATTGTTTCCCGTTAGGTATTATTGAGCTTGCATTATATCCGCGTGCGTCGGCCTTTTGGAAAACACGTGATTATATTGTAAGGCATACTGTCGGACAACCGCCTATAGTATAACAGTCGACCATTTTGACCCTGAACATGATTCATTATTAGAACAGATTTTCTGTTAAAATATATGAATGATTTTAGCTAGACAATATCAATGTGATTGTGTGATTCGTATACTGGGATGGATATTGCATTCTAACGACTGGATTTTAAATAGTAAGTCGTAAAATAAACATCTGGCTCATTGAAAATTGATGTGTCCTATTATTGATTGCACAGTATGATCTGAACAATATATCGTGTATGCGAATGTGATATTTTAAATGAGTTTGTAATTTCAAGTGTTGACACCTATTGGATCTTGCGGGCTTATTGGGTCCATCAAAGTAATATAATTTAACTGGAACTATTACGGAAATATCGGATTTCCGACCTTTGCTATTTTCACTCCACATTTAATTAGCATTAGTTTGCTGCCCTCCTCCAGCCTCGTCTTCTCGGCCGCTGTAATGAATTTCGAATAGAAAAATGTCAATTGATCTCGCAAATTACGAATATGTGAAACAGATCTATAGGATTCAGAGAACATAACACCATTTGATGCGCACCATTTCCTGTGTCTGATGTGAGATTGAATTAGCTGTATGATGTAACTAGTTTGTTGTAGTTCAACAGGGAGTTTAAAACTATGCTTTTTGCCAGCAGTGGATCAGAACCAGAATCTGTCTCCGGAACCACAGCTCACAGATTTCAAGCATTCTGAAGCATCATGCTTCTTAAAGTCCACGGGTTGACACTACAAAGAAGTATGCATCATACCGCCTTCTTCCACAGTTTTTCATAAAGCTTATTCTCACTTTTCCTGCTTCAAGATGCATAAATGGCTACAAATTTGTTACAGTCTTGGAGAGCAAACATCCATCCTTTCCTATGGCAGCAACAGCGCCCAATCAAATCAGTTTCAAAATATTTAACAGCTTAATTGTATAGTTTTCTGGAAATTGATAGCCAGAGATTTTAGAGATCGATCCCAACACGAATGGCGTGTGGATGGAGCTTAGATAAAAATGGGTGGGGCAAGGCTAAAATTGGAACGGTCCATTGCAAACGAGAATCTGAGGGTACTCGCCCTTATATGCCACTCTGATACCCACGAATTGAGTGATCCTATTACGCAAATCTTCCAATATAAGCTATACCTTGTGTCATAGGTGATTACATGCCCGGAATCACAGTTTTTTGGCCAACTTGATATTTTAAGCAGAGTATCTTATGCTAGTGTGAAGATGAATTGCGAAATTATATATCTAGCAAATGAACAAAGGAAGCAATGAAGAAGCAGATACAATATAGAGCTGATATTACTTTACATATTTTCAAAATTTATATATTAGTATGCGTGATTTTATTCCCAAAAATAGACAAATTCTTGTTTCCAGAAGAGCAATCATTTTCATATTGATGAACGGCGAGTAGTTAGTTACACAAATATGAATTTGTTTTACAATCGTAGCGCGGATCGCGTAGGGCAGGGCCTGATTGGTTCGTGCCAGCATCTACTATTATCACTCATACGTGTAACGGGTGTCTACTAGCGTGCAAAAAAACCAATAGAGTCCGTAAGAGAGCGCATGCGCATGCGCAATACTCCTGATAGGTCAAGCACGCTGTACCTTAGGCATAGGGATGGAATCTTTTGTATACATATTTTCGTACTTCCAAAATTGTTAATCATGTGGAAACTGGCAGAGATATCGATTAGTATAAGTTGCGTTCCCGCTTTGAGGCAGACCCCATAGTACCTTTGGCGTTATAACGCGCAGATTCATAGATTTGCCTGGTCGTAACAGCCGCGTATAGATTGACTGAAGCAGACCTCTGGTGGTGTTTCAGTGGGCGTTACATTCTATAAAATGACCTATATCCGTTCCCCTTTGTCCATAAGAGTAGAGCTGTGAAACCGGCGACCCCAGGATCGCGTCTCCGTTCGGCCAACTGACGATCGCTGGACACATAAGCAATCTCCTTCACGCCTTATCGCCTCTCCCCACCCAGGAGTATAAATGGGTACCAGTGTAAAACCTGTGAAAGTTAACAATAATAGACTGAAATAAAACACGCGTGAATGTGACCTGGAATCAGAGCCTCGTTGGACGCCAACCAAACCAATAACTTCCTCTCATTGTCCACAGAGGAGGTGATAGCTCAGGCAGTAATGAGCAGAGGTGTGAAATCGGCGGCCCGGGACCGTGTCTCTGTTCGGCCAACTAACGAGCGCTGGAAATATAGGCAATTCCCTTACTCCTCATCGCCTCTCTCCACCCAGGAGGGAATGGCAGGAATGGGACCTTTAATCAGGGACTCCATAGACGCCAACCAAACCAATAACTTCTTCTCATTTGTCCACAGATTGCCCTCCACCCCCACCCCACCGCCTAGCGAAATAAAGTAATTCCCCCTCCCACCCCTCCCTTACATGGCATACAAAATTGACACCCCCAACAATAGATCACTAAGCAACAACAGACAACGCATACACTCCTAGCAACATCTTAATTTTTTATTATTTCAATTTTGACTTATTTACACAACACTTCGGGGGTAGCAACGCAACCATTCGAGGAAGCACCTCAAAGAATGGCATGGCTCGAATACAGGTAAGGTAAGTTTATTTCCACTATAAGCCATCGGCTCTTGAGGGTACATATTTCCATAACTCTGTGACAAATATTAGTATTCAATAATTATTGTATAAAGTTTGTAAAATTGCACATAATTAACATAAGTATAAATACCATCATAATTTCCATGATAGTCAGCACCATCATTACTATTAATTATTATCCTTATTTTCATCATCATCGTTTTCATCAGCATTATTTTATTATTTTATTGTTGCAATCAATAATAGTATATCGATACTAATAATGATGATGCTGACGGGGTCGATACCAGTAATGATTACTAGAATCACCCCATCATCATCATCATCCCAACCATCATCATCACCACTACCACCATCACCATCAACACCACCATCAGCATCTCCGTCCTCCCGCTTCATCGCTCATTGAGTGATGGAGCTGAATAACGAAAACAATAACGATGATGGTGGCGAGGACGACGACAGCAGTGACGATGATGGCTGTGACAATGGATTTGGGATTCCTCGGATGTCCTTCCTCCTCGATTCTAAACACGAAAGTTAGAGCCAAAGAGAATCGAGGAGAGAGCGCTCCGCCTACCCGCAATACCACCATCAAATATAAATATATAACTTTTTGTTCATTCATATTCATAAAATCAAGTCCTGCCTCCTCGTTTCTAGGCGCGAAAACTAGGGACGAAAGAGGAAACGAGGAGACATTTCTTTGCAGCCCAGCCCGTCGTCTACGCCTCTCACATCCATCCATCCACCCAAGCACCCATCCACCCATCCATCCACCCACCCAAGCCCACCCATCCATCCATCCACCCATCCACCCTTCCATCCTTCCTTCCTTCCTAGGTGTGAGTGGCCAATAAATCTAAACCAACGACAATAACCAAAGATAACAGTCGAGATTGATTGGTCGTGTATAATGGAATCTCCATGCACTGTGCCAAGCAGCTAACGCAATCTACACTGGTGTAATTTCCAATCAATCTCTATGCTGAGCGATGACACTCACAAAGCACCGAAATCTAATTTTTGCGGCCCATTTTGGCTAAGACCGAGACAAAAGTAATCGGGCTTAGCCGAAAGATAGGCTAGCCGAAAGCCTACCTGAGTCTTCTGGACAGCAAAGACAGAAATTCTCCTTCGGGTACTCATACTCAAAACGTAACATCTGGCATGGACTCGTGAGCCTTTCGACCGCTACAATCGATATCTCGCCATAGCCTACCATGACCGAAAAGTGCTCTATCAACTCGCATCATATTTGTGCTGAAAAACTTTGCTAACACACTTTCGGTTCAGCCGAAATCACTGTTCCGCTCGAACTAAGCATATTATCGAGCTGATTCTTCTCGGGATTAAAGTTGGTAATACTCTTAAACCATTTTCACTGTTCAGTACATTGCATACTGCACAGCACCTGAGCTTGCTGCACTGTTCGTCTTGTACTGAACTTCAGAACTCTGCATAATACTTCACCAGTCCTTGACTGGTCGTACCACATAATCCACCACCGTCGCCATGACGAACTGTCAGTAGGAAAACAGACATTTCTACCAACTTTTCAGATCAACGTTCTTCAGTTGTTCAATTGTTCTGCCTCTTCATTTTTTACATAGTATACATCATGTATACATCATGTATGCCATTCGTAATTCGGCACCTGTTGTAATTTCATGCGCCAATGACTATTAGGCCAACTTGAAATATGTTTTTCACATTGTACCTCTCTATGCCGATAACTATTAGGCATGTTTAGCTCTTCACCAGTAACTGCTAGTTGCCACCATCTTTTGCTAATACTATGCTGACGACTATTCGGCGTGTTTTAAGCCCAGATTCGGCCCACTGCTAAATTTTCTTCTGTAAGTTTTTCACGGCCTGTACCATTCGTTGAACTTGTATAATTATATTGTTTTTATTAATCATTATATTATATTGTAATCGCATTCGCTGTTTTAATACAACACTCTAACAGTAGCACATTAACATTAGATATCTTCACAGGTTCGGCCTGACATAGATAGTAGCTCAGTTATTTGTGTTAGAATTCAAGCGGCTATTTATCAGAAAGCTCGCTTCTCGTGCCATAAGACTAGCGGTATACAATTAAAAGAGCCAAAAGGGGCCACCAAAAGAGCCAAACGGCCATTTAACAGTATTTCAGCAACTGTCTTTCTATGTGACTAACTTTGGTCCATCTTCGGCTACACTGTTATTATATATACTTTGTAAATCCTCGCCCATCGCCCCCCCACCCCATCACCAACCCGGGTTCGGTTGAGCCATCGAAGAAATCGGTTGGGTTTCCCGGTGGATTCAATCCTAACGGAGACGCATCGCACTTCCCTCAGTATCGTCAGTGATACTTATAAAGACAGAAACTATACGCCAAAGTAGGAATTCATTGCCAACTAGTTATTAATTATATCGGCTTCTGCAGTGAATCCTGGGCGTTTCATTACATACGTAACACAAGATAAACGTTAGAGCACAGGAATCACGTCAATGTAGCTTAATTTCGGCGCTTTAGCTCGTAGCAAACGGTGCGCTTAGCAAACTAACTCTCTGGTGACTAAGAAGGGCCGAGTGGGGCCTCCATGCCTTCTAGACGTAAAAGTCATCAAAGATTGTTAAGTGTTTCTCCGGCCAGACCGTAACTAGCTAAGGCGCTTATCAAATGCTTTTGTATTGTCCAGTCTGTTCTTGTCTTATTTGGTTGCTCTAGTGGGCTTCTTGTCGCTTTTCGTCTCAATCCATTTTCGCTAGGGTAGCATCTGTGCACGCAGTCTATTGGTTGGGTTTGCTCCACGGTCGAATAAATAATAACTGTGTTCTAAATAATTCAGCATAGGCGCCTTTGAAGGGCCGCTAACTACAGCATCATCCACTTATTAATTTGAGGACTCAGTCTGGACAGCATCAGCGGAAACCGACCATCCGCTTCTCGTAAAACAGCGTGCAACAACACACATTCACGATTCAATACACTTTTTAGGCCCAAGTACGGTTGAATGATATTATATTGATGGCGGCCCACGCGAGCCATTTTTCTCTCGATTCGGCGAAAGATTCTCCAAGTAGAAGGTTATTTTTGTGTTATATATAATGGTTTGAATTAAACCAGCAGAAAGCCTTGTGTAACCCTCCGTCTTTACATTATCACGTATGTATTGCCAAGATAAGTTGTTCTCTGGCGAGATAATAATCGGTTAGAGATAGTAACTCTTATATAAACGAGCAAGTGAAAGTCAGCTTGAACCGACCTAACGAGCATTCGGCCAACACCAGCTTTTGAGCGGAATTTACGACATAAAAAGGAATCTCTTAGCGGTCAACATGTATTCGCGACATACTAGAATAACGAATAGTACGAATAGTACGGATGACGCCGTGGTATTGAATCTAGATGTATGCAGCAATGCCAGCCCGACCTCACTGGGACGTTATCGTTCCGCCGATCTACGAGATCAGCCTTTGAATCCATTGGAATGTCTGACTCCCACCTCTACAGAACGGAAAACCCCAAGAACTAACCAGCAATGGACCTTTCCATTTTTAGCTATGCACCGCCCATCACTAGCTAAGCTCCACCCACACCTCGCCCTGTTAGGATTGATCAATCCCCAAATGCCCTGACTATCAATTTCCTTAAAACTATACAGGGAAGCTGTTGAATATGTTGTAACTAATTTGACTGGGTGCTGTTGCTGCCTATGACATCAACAACACTCAGTGAAATTAGTTTCAAAATATTTAACAAAATATTTATTAAATAGTAAAAGCAAACCATTTTGTACAACAACGCATAGACCGTCTTCAAATATGCGTTCGTCACGTACTTATCATGACGTCATTCATTATGATGTCACTGTACACATCACGCAGTTCATTATGACGTCATTTGATTGGTGAGTACTCCGGAAAGGTGAATTTCATCGGGCTGATGCATACCCAGCGTACGGCTCGGACCATCATGAGGAACAACGCGGACGCACTGAGGATACACAATCTGTGTTGTTCTCACATAATTCGCACCCACCCACACCAGCCATTCGTTCAGGAAAGAAATCCCACACTCAAAAGGACCAGGTCTTCTTTCACATAGATACTAGTCACCCCTGTATCCCAAACTGATACACGCTTTAGTAGATGTACCTGATCTGCCACTCATGTATCTGGTGTCATGATCAAACCGGTCACATATTAGACAGAAAAATTAGACATATCCGCCACGCGTACGAATTGTATGTCTTTGATGGATTTGCACTATAG
Source organism: Chaetoderma sp. LZ-2023a (assembly GCA_034401795.1). Taxonomy (NCBI): domain Eukaryota; kingdom Metazoa; phylum Mollusca; class Caudofoveata; order Chaetodermatida; family Chaetodermatidae; genus Chaetoderma; species Chaetoderma sp. LZ-2023a. The sequence continues at coordinate 85,970,099 of CM067360.1, forward strand.
TAAACATTCTATCGAATATTTTGAAAGTGATTTAACCGGAAATATTTGCTATGTCAAGCACCAGCACCCACCTCCACCACCACCTCACATCCACACACGCGCACACCTCAGCCCACACACCCCCCGTCAAATAATTTTCAAAATTTTCAACAGCTTTCCTCTATATTTACCTTGGATATTGGGATTGTGTTAATTAAAGATTATACGTATATAAATCGATTCCAACACCCGAACAAAGTAGGCGAATCTTGTCTAGAAATGGGATGAGCGTGGCTAGAAATGGATTCGTGTATTATGTTTTAATATCGTGATAACATGATCAATATAATCTCTGAGAAAAACCGTGTTTCTGTCTGGTTCATTCCTCAGATATGTTTACTGGGTTCATCTTATATCAGAAAAGAAGGCAATGCCAGATCAATGGACCAATATATCAAAATCATCCGAAACGGAATCTCAAAGCACGAAAGAAATCATTTACGATTCAACATATATTATTCTGAACATTTAAAAACTAACATCACTGCGAGCTATTAGTGCACATATCGGCAACGTGTTTCAGACAAATTAGGTTTAAAACATCTGGCAATATGCCTATTTAAGATTCCACGTCTTCGTGATTGAAAGTGTAAACAATGAGCTTGCAGATAAAGAAGTACCATATTAAGGTGGCCCGGTAACAGCGAAGCGCGAATCATAAACATTTCTCATCAGCGTGGAACGCTAATTATTTTAGGAGACGAGAATATCGTTGCTAACGTTTCCCCCAGTAATAATACTCCATTTGGGGATATACACACTCATTTCGAAGACATAAATCATTCAGTGAATAATTATATTGCCGCTACCGAATACACGCATTGGCCATTAAATACACTCAGCGGACAATGCTTGAACCAGTAAACTCTGTCTTCCTAAATATAAAGTTGTATGTGTGTGGACAAATGTCGCGTATCTCGTTGGTCTCGTGATTATATGAGAAATTAGAGAAACAATTGGTCTGGTGGTTGGTTCAGATTCCAAATTGGATTAGATAGACGCTGTATATTTACACTGCCAGTTAAAGAAATCAGTTAATAGAATTCACTATCATTGATACCAAAGCTGCGCTGCAACCACAGCACACATTCTATCACCAGTAGCAGCATCAACAACATCATCCATTCATCACTACCAAGAGCGATAACATCGCTGTCATCACACACCACTAACAGCATTAATACCAACCACATCACCAACGCATCGCCATCCCTAGAACTGATAGCATCCAGACTGCCCGCATCGATGCTAGTAACGATAGCACAATCCCCTTCCCACAGCTAGCAAGTGCAGCATCACCAACATCAGCACCGCTAACAACAATAATCCCATCACCATCTCCAATGACCATTCCCATATCCACTGACAATCCCGTGCATTGTTGATTCAACGCATGGTGGCGGTGTTACAACTGTGCTTATGAGGTGTCAGGACCATAGTAACATGTGTAGCAGAGGCGTATCCGTCATGATAGGAACCCCCTCCAGGAGGAAACGACTACCACCAAAATACGGAGAGATAGATCTCCTAGCGCTGTTCGGCGGTCATTATATATGAGAAACAACTCTGATTTAAATGTTCTGCTGCCTTGTGAGTGAGGTCTTTGTTGGCAATATGCTAAGGAATCTAATCCTAGCAGAAAAGCAGTGTGAAGTCGGAGCCTTGGTGCACAATCTGGCACACACATTAGAAAAGTGCAAAACAAATATGAAAATCACAGTACCACGCATCTTAATTCATATGACATGATGTCTACATCAGAATGCTGTAGATGAAATTTGAATTTTTAACCAAGTAACTCTGATTTGCCTTGATCATGAAGTATGCATACACTTGGGGAATGCAAGGAAGAGTATGTGCCACTTCCATTGGAACATTGGTGACCATAACGCAATTATTTCTTCTTGTCATTTTAGCAGTCCCCATCCATGGCTTCATATCGACCAGCCTTTTCTAAAAGGAGCGATTATTTAGGACACACCATGTGTTAAATGAGCGCATGTTAGGAAACGGCTCACCGAGCATATGGTGTGTACGTGATGGCCGGAAGTTTGATTCCGGCGCTTGATTTTCCTGATGGTCTTCATCATTGCACTGAGAGCGAGTATTACCTCTGTGACAAAGTAACCTACAAACTCCACAGGGCCGGGTTCAGCTCTCTACACGTGGTTTACCAAACAATGCAAGGTTCACTATTCAGGATTGTTTTATTTCTCCGAGGATAAGTCATACATGTTATTGTTTCTGATCGCAGAGGTTATTGTTAATATCGTCCTGGTTGCCTTTATTCTCTCTAAACGAAGAACTCTAGCCTAAACTATGGCAGTGTTGCTCTATATGCTCAACAGTATATCTGTTAATTCACGGAGCTTGGTCGGGAGACCTGGCCATGCCAGATGTGGCATTTTGTGGGTCTCTCTTGGTGGCGTCATGCCCAAGGTGCACGGGGGAGTTCGGACTCCCCCACTCCAACCCCAAAAAGAATTTATCGAAAATTTGTTTTTTTAAATAGCGACGGGTCTGATCGTGAAGCAGCTAAATAAACATAATTAAAACTCTGCAAAAGTAGACCTACCTGAGAACATAGCATGCCCTCGCTGACCGCTGTGCATGTAATGGCACACCTGTGACCCATTCTGCCTGTGCAAGTGTGTTACGGGGTGCGTGGGAATAGGGGATGGATGCACATGATGTATTCTGACAGCTGATCCAGCCTGTTTCCAGTGGTGTAGCCAGGTTTTCACGTCACGGGGAGCGAGGTCTAAAAAAGGCGCCACCCTACTTGAGCGAGGCTTTAAAAGGCGCCACCCCGCATACCAATTAGACGTCGGAATATGCTTAACTTTCTTTAATAAAGAAAGAATAGCATCCCAGCGTCGCCAATTATTTTATTCCACCGAGAAAATAGCGTGTATTATACTATTCTTTGTCTTGGTGTAGCGTAATTAAAACCAAAATTCTCAACATAGCGATGAACAAGCATGACAAGAAGACATTAATAACGTTGTAAATTCAAAAGGTTATACTTTTCAATGTACATTAAATTGTTAAAGGTAGCATTGAAGTTGGGACGTCCAGACACGTGTATGTGTTACGGACATGATTTAGCTGCCACATTTGGGAAGATTTGTCGAGGGGGGGGGGGCGAGCTCCCCCTGCTCCACCCCCACCCACCCCCACCCGGCTACACTACAGCCTGTTTCTCGGGCTATTCGATCATAAGTAAGCATCTATATTATGTTTTCAGATTATGACTTTTTAACTTTCACATTAACAATGGTAATATGAAAGTAAAAAACAGTCATAATCTCAGAGCACAATACTGATACTCAATTATCGCTCATAATGCAGGAACACATTTCTCAGAACATCTAATTTCAAAATTGTCCCGGGAGAAGACTCGCAGAAACCCCTGCTTCCTTGGAGGGGACACCCCTCCGTGACCCACCCCAATGGGTTTCCCCAACTTTTCGGCGTGCACGACGTCCCTGCTTGGGTTCTAACAGTATGATCTTCTTTTACTCCTGCAACATTTTATTTGGTGTTATCAAATGGAAATATACAAATTCTCCAACTTATTTCGCCTTTTCTATGAACAGCTTGCCCAAGAATGATAGTCTTACCATCTAGATGGAGAACACAAACATAAAGAATATCAAGAATGTCGCTTAAATTGAGTTCTGCGAACGCTCTGGATGATCCTTCCGCATTATCACGTATTCTTAGAAATGTACAAACAGGTATGACAAGCTATCTGTCTAATTACTGAGTTGAGGTGCTGACGTTGGCCTCTCTAAATGTTGTTCGAATCCATTCCTCTAGCTTATATTTGCCTTTCAGATACAACCGTCTTACCAGTTAGATGACAGAAGAAGTTCGATTGAGGTTTTCTTTCGCAATGTTCGCGTCTCCATTACGCTGTCCACTAGAAGCGCTCGAGGATTTTATCGCGAGCGTCGGAGATAATAAAATATACCATCTATTTCTTCTTCCATAAATAATAATATGTACCAAATGTTCGGGCTTATAAATCGTGTGCAGGCGTCAAGATAAGTAGTTCATATTTTCATGACCTAATAATGTATTCTTATAATACCTACGGCTCGCTTCTACGTCGTTGCAGTTCCTTGGTGGCTTTATTTTTCCGATGTATTATAAAGAAAGGCTTCTTAATATAATTATTTCCCACAACAAAGTGGCAAAAATCACAGTGCATCAATCAGAGAGACAATCATTGTTATTTTAGTCAGAATGCGTTCGGATTTCTATTAACAACTATTCAAGAGAGCTGAGACTTCCATTCCTGTTATTAGTATGGGTCTACTTATGTGTCTCTAATAAGCAGAGGCAGCCCTTTCTGAGTAAGAGAGTAAGGATCTTTATATTTACTATACCCCCTCTATTGAAGCAATGTATATATCCATATCTGGGCCTTACTATCACCGCTGCAATAGGATCGAATTGAGATGGTGTTTGCAAATGTCTACTGACATCTTATAACTCCTGAGTTGTAAGCATTCAGGATAATTCTGAATCTCCAAGCCCATTTCGAGGATCTTTATCTTTGATCACTATCAGAATACCATATTTAACAAGATTCCTCAGGGCGCAAACTGCTAACTCCAATCTAAGAGTGGTGAAGATCAGTCTAGAATGAGTTGTGTTTCACTGCCCGAGCGTCTGTCTATTCACCTATTTACCCGCCCAGCTGTCCATCCACCCGCGTTGTCGCCTGACCGCATGACCTCCTGTCAGCGTTGCCCTCCCAGGACTGGCCGCCAACCTGGGTGGCTCATCCAGCGGCCTGCCCACGCACGTACCTGCCCATATGAATGTGCATGCCGACCCGGCCATCCCATATTCCCAACGGCCAACCCACCTTCCCACCCGCCATCCAACCCACCAGACCTGCTACCCTGCATCGCCTGCTGGGCCAACAACATCTGGTCACCCGGTCGCCCACATACCAGCCTGTCCGCCAGCTTGCATACCCACCTGTCTGCACGCCCACCCACCTGCCCACGCGCTCACCCTAGTTTACTCGCTCACTCACCAACTCGCCAACTCGTCAACTCGCTCACCAGCCCACTCGCCCACTCATACGCTCAAATAATCGCTCAATTAGCCACTTACATACTCAAATACTCAACCCCTCATTCACACACCCATGCACACGCCCTCGTACGCACGCTCGCACGCACGCACACACGTACGCACACATGTATGTACGCACACACGCACGCCCACACCAGTACATGCATATACGGATGCATGCACGTATACACAGTAGAGATAGTCATAACTATGGTCAGGCGACGCTTTGTGGCGAAACCCAAAATAAGCAACAGCTGATATATTGTAATAGAATTCGGAGTCGGCAGGTTCTCCCGCGATGAATCCATATGCGGAACCCTGAGCCGCACTTCATAGCATGCGTTCGTGTGTACGTTCTCCAAGCTCGGTGGCTGGGCGAGAGCTACTGCAAATGGCATACTATTTCTGGCCTACCAAGACGTATATTTCTAGGCCGCTGACCAACATGTCAGCAGCATTATAAATAGAATTAATAGGGTATATTTAATTTAATTAGCTAATAAGGCACTAATAGGAGACGTATTTAAAGTTTCCCGTTACGGAATTGATCGGACATCACGAGTCTAAAGGCCGTTTCAGAATCAACTCAGTATTAAATGAGTTATATTATGGAAGATTGAAGATGAACATTCTTCCGCCAGCGTGCATGATATTGTCTGTTTACAGGGAACTCTCTTGGTGCATAGACATTGGGTACGTTCTCTGAGTCCTTCCCCATCCCACGTGCGCTTATTGAACCCTTCATCTTCGAGCGTGCCTTTATGAAATTAGGCGGCTGAGTATTAAAGGAATCGTTTCGGCAACTCAAAATGCAATGCCTAAAAGTAGTAATTTTAGAATTGGTTTATGCCTATTTGAAGGAAATGCTTCAACTGATGAAGGAGCCAACCCATACACATTGGCCCCCGATGTAGATCTAACTCAGAATAAAATGTTATCACCATACCTGAAGGAATGCAGTTTTAGTTATGCCCCGCCCATCTCTAGCTAAGCTCCACCCACCCTTCGCTGGCGTTGGAATCTATCGATCACTGCACTCTCCAAAACTCAATTTCCAGAAAACTATACAGGTAAACTGTTGAATATTTTGAAACTCAGTTGACTGGGTACTTTTGCTGCCTATTCCAGCAACAGTGTCCAGTCAAATTAGTCTCAAAATATTCAGCAGAATGTTTATTAAATAGTAAAGAAATACAATTCATAGAACCTGACGGACTATTAAGCGTGTACGATGGACTAACTTGAGTCATTCGTGGTGTAATTGATTCAGCCTACAGGTGACGTGCTTGATTATGACCTAATATGATTGACTGAGAAACTCGATTCATCAAGTCTCCCCTCAAGGATTTCACGCATGCATATTCACTTTGTGAGCTAATTGTTTGGAATGGATATGATACTATCTCGTGGCAGCAAACTTGATATTGAAGATTCATAATTTTTCATGAGAATTGGGGATCATATCCAAAACGGTATACATACACTTAAAGCTACCTCCAAAACATAGACGTATGCGACCAAACTAGTTAATTGTAACTGAGTGTGTCAAACCAGAACGCAACACACTAGTTGGATTGGCGCCAAACCAATCATTGTTCTGTCACAGATCGACCAACTGTCAGGCTGATTAAGTGGCTGGCTGAATGACTGACCAAACATATTACACATTACGCAGTCAATCATCCAACAAATTAAGAAGCTAATACTGGTATGAATTGAGCAACATTGATTTATATTTCAAACAGTTGCCAATCTGTATGGCTTTTAGTTCCAACATATCTCGTCAGCCAAACTAATCTGATATCATAGATATGGATTTGCCTGACGATATCGCGATATGAGTCGCATGATGTAAACTCTGAGAAACGGAAATCATATTTGTATTGAGCAAATGGTAATGTACTGCGCCAATATTGAATTTGCGCTGTTGACCAAAGGCACAGCGACCAATATCGACCTTGATATAGGCGTCTCCATTGGTCAACGGCGCAGGGGCGACTATCGAATTTGATACGGGCGCGCCCGTTAACCAACCGCGAAGAGGCCCAATATCGAATTACACAAGTTTCTGATTGCCTGTTCGTTTCCTAAAGGTATTTACTCAGGTATTACACCATTTGTTATTGCAGTGGTGGTGGACGGAAGCAACAGAAGGCTCCAGAGTTGTTAGAAGCGACTATGGATTATAAAAACACTCGACGACTGTGTGGAATCAAAAGCGGCGACATCGAGGCCCGGGTTGTATACACCGTTGAATGTCATCGTTGCTTTTAGAAATGGCCAACAGGCGCGCCGATATCAAATTCGATATTGGACCCGCGCCGTTGGTCAACGGTCGCACCCATATCAACTTATATATTGGTCCACTGCGCCGTTGGCCAACGGGCGCAACAATGTACAATTTGGTGTTGGGCTTGCGCCGTTGACCAACGGGCGCGAGGATATCAACTTATTGGTCCCCGCACCGTTGGTTTTGGATGCCAAATGTGAAGAGATTAGATATTCCTATTGCACCGATGAAGTATCCTTTGCGTATTGACTGTGCTCAATCGATATACTTTCCCTTGAACTGGTGCCGATCTACTGAATTTCCGAGTTCTTATATTTTCCTTTGAACACTTATTTAATCCTAGCTAGCAATCTATATCCATCTACGATTTCTGGCCGCAGTGGCACACAATACAGGTTTGATGTAGAATGGCAATTATGTCTCGTCTTCTCAAGCGTGAAGTAAGTCTTCAAGTATTAGTGGACATAGACACATTCCGCATGAACCCTTTCCTGAATACGAGCGAGTGCCCGAGGTTTAGAATCGCCTCTATTACCGTGTATCTCGTATATTGATTTGAATGTGAAGTATCTGTCTGAAAATAATTTAACAGTTAATTCGATCGGGTGCTCTTGCCAATAATCTATATAACAAATCAAACAGTATGTGGTAACTTGATAGATGTTTAAGCTACTACATTCCACACAAATTGTATTAAATCCAGTGCGTCTGACTTCATATGATCTGACGAGTGAGAGTTTGCATTCTTCTTGTTTAAAATATGCATGTAATATGCCATCCAAACGAGGTCTCTACCTATCTTTAAAGCTGGCATCCATAATCTGTTTCAGATAGTCGGTGCCAACGCCTGTCAACAATTGAGAGTGCAGCAGTCGTTGCTGCAGTCAAACCCTCATTTTCCACCAACACACCCCGCAATTGTCATGACCACTGTGATGGTCACGGTCATATAGTTTGTCATCACACTTTAAGACTGTCACAGGCTCATCAGGCAGGTTATTATACAAGTCTCTTCCTCACATAGCATACTTTCGTAATCATGACATGATGATATTTCCGTCATGCCTCAAAGCTGCTGTAGGTGTTGTACACACGCTATGTAACACGTTCCTCGGTGTTTTAATTAGCGGCACAAAGGGATAGAGTATGTAGTAGGTGACTAGCTTCCCTATCAAATGTGCATGCCAAGTAAACTAGATAACTGACTATGGATAAACAGTCGAAATTGACCCTGGTCAACATTCTGCAGCAAGAGTCACAAGACCGTCAGAAGCATGTCTCTGGTGTAATCTTCAATCAGAAAATTGAGCAAATGTTCACTCACCTAACAGGTTTCCCGGATCTAGACTGTGCAGCCGATGCTGATGATACAAGCCCAAGGAGATTGGTGGAGAGTTATTCCCTCTGGCATTGTCCTTCCATCCCATCGGAGATGATTCTGTTGAGATACTAGCCAAGCTAAAGGGCATCGTGGTCGAAGAATAGATGACCATAAAAGTGTTATTTGCTGACTTCCAAATGATGAGCCTTATCCGTGATCGCCCGCTTGGCGCATCAGAAATGAAGGTAGAGAGAGGTTAACATTAGATGCTAACTTCAGTTTCATCTTCCAGAAGTTACTGGGAAAGACAAAGCCACTGATGTTAATTAATGGTGTACCACGGAACCTAGTGAAATAATTACAGATATCCTTGAGGAAACAATAAAATCTGGTATCACAGTGTCCGTGGTTATAATGTACTGCGTCGATTCCCATGGAAATCAAACATCTCTATCACTAAGAAGAATGGTTGAAAGGGGATGAAGCTCATGTAGATAAAGTGGCAGCCCATTCATTCAAAATTAGAAATGTAGAAACGCTTCGAGCAATGCAGTGAAGTAGCGCATGTCAGTTCACTGCTGAAGCCATCTCACAAACATTGCATCCATAACTGGATTGTATGGGCTCAACGCATGATTGTGTCGGTAGTCATATCCAAACACTGGGATTTCCACAAAATGGCAAGGACATGTCATGAGCCTTTGACACAATTAAATGCTTAAAGGGGAACACAAGAAGGGTCATCATCGTTTGCATAAAACACGCAGTTCTGTTGTAGAGCCCATATTTAAGCTACTGTGTAAAAGTTTTCCGCGACATTTATATATAAATCCGATTAAAATAGTGTTATAAAACGCTGTTACCATAATTTTCTGCGAGTTAATTAAACCTATGACGTCATAGGTTGAATCCCACCCGACAATAACCACGATAACGGCACTATGAATACAGGAGTGCATGCATTTGGATGGTGATATCTCTATCGGTGATAATGCTACTGATATCATTTATATACGTACAGATTGGAGAGATTAAGAGGTTTATCACACTATCGCAAATTTATGGAATATATTTGTTATTTTCATACATTAGTTCTATGAAGATGCATGCCAATTACATGAATATTACAATATCTCAGGAAGGTTTGAGACTAGTATGAAAATATAAGTACCTAAAGATGTATTGAGATGTATGTAAGAACTATTTAAACTCTCATATTAATAGATGAAACGTTAATAGCATTAACTGCCGTAGCGCCAGTAAAAGCATTGATTCAAAAGTGACAATTGTAGTGATATACCTATACTATCGCGTAATTCATGTATCTCAAGATCAAAACTTGATGTCAAAATCGCTACCATCAAAGAAATCAGATAAATGACTGTTATTATATGTCCTTCAACATTTCGCAAATATAGTTTATATATTCCTAACACCGCTGAAGAGAAACCCCTTATAAAACGCATTTCGCAATTTAATTGCGATAGCGTTGGATGACAGCGAGAAAAACGTTCAACTTATGACGTCATACGCCTCATTCGGGTATAGAAATTTAACTAATGTATCACATATTTAAATAACGAAGATATATATTTATAATTTGAGCACAGAGCTAACAATTATATTTTTGAAAATGTTACGGTCTGTAGATTAATTTTATACAAAGTAGTATAGAGGGTCTGGTGCTTCCCTTTAACGAGCCTAGATGTTCCACACCAGGCCAGTTGCAATAAAGATACGCTACGACTAGTGAGACTACTGCTTGCAGATACCAAGCGGAGAGTACGATTCAAGTCAATAAAGTCTGTAGAGTTTGAGACATCAATCGGTTCCCCACAGGGAGTTGGTCTCTATCCGGTGATTTTCATCTGTTACCTTGCTGCTGCATTGAGAGGCCATGCGGGAACGGTCTACAAGACAAAGAAACCCGCCCCCACTCAATTCCAATACTGGGTATGCCGCTAGAGGGGGAATATGCCGATGATGTTGACCACAGAGACGAGGAAAAGAAACCCATTGACGGGCTTCTCCCATTAGCTGCAAGCAAACTAAGAATTGAGAATCTCTTAATAATGAATCCAGGAGAGAGTTCATCCACATATACTATCTACAAAGCATGCAACTAAAGAAAATGTCGATCCACTTCATGGAGGCGAACCATGGAGGAACAGTAAAATCCCGGGCTCACTGCTTTGCAGTGCTGCTGGCATTGCTGCACGCTGCGTCATGGGGATCATATCTTGCCAGTTCCTCTGGAGGCTATGGAATCGTAGATCAAAGACGCTCTTGATTAAAAGGCTATGTGTATACAATGCAACCTGCGTATCCTTGATGCTGTATAACTGTAACAGCTGGACAGCTCCAAAGGCAGTCCTAGACCAACTCGATGCCTGCCACCGCAAACACTTACACGCCACCACAGGACACCGTTGGCCAGCCAGCATAATTTCCAATGCTGCACTATGCAAGATCTATAATACGTCGCAGCTGTCTGTAAAAGTCGACCATGGTCCATGATTGGCCATGTGCTAATGATGCCAGAAGAGACACCAGCCCAGAGAGCCTGGGAATTCGCCCTACTCGGAGACAGTAACTTGCCTAAATCTGCACAGCATGCTACGAGGTGACCTCAAGAAAGCAGGACTCGGTAAACTCGAGTCAAGAATAGACCTGAGGAAGCTAAAGATTTCAGCTGAGGATAAGACACAGTGGGCAAAAGCGAAGAAGGACTGATTGCAACTGTAGGATGTTTCTACTACCACAGCCGCCGAATACAGTAATCATACACACATACATAACTAGATCGGAGATTTGTCAGGGAATCGCCAGAGCACGTAATGCACTGTGCAGATGTTAATTCCAATAACAATGCGGTGGTAATTTGAAGACCGATATGTTAACATGACAATTGCTCATCCAGGAATGGAGCCAGGAATTGTTAAACCCATGTATGCAGAAAAAGGGCACGTACTTTAGTAAGGTCTAGTGCGACGAAGCCTGTTTTTTTCGACCGCGAAAACAGATAAAAATACTATGATTAAAATTCAATTCCAAGGCGCCTACTTTTGAAGTAGATAACCGCGCTGGGTGCTGCGATGTGTGCCTTAGTACCACCACTTCGTGTCCAAGTTTGTAATCAATATGCCCTTATTGGTTTTGGAAACGTAGAGCCATCTCCCCATCCCACCCAACCCTTATACCAAAAGAACTAGATTGCACATCACATTGGATGAGTTAGAAGGTTGGGTTCACTAGCAAGATGAATGCTGATTAAGAATATTATTTAGTCAAACTATTCTCCATCACAATGTATCTAGCCACACTGACGCCAATGTTATTTGACTTAGCTTGACTTACTGCCCCTAACTAAGATTCCTTATGTAGGAGATACTACACAGACTTTATCCGACTGGTTACAGATCTTATAGGATAACCATGAAATAAAAAAACATAGACAAAGCCGCAAACAACACTTCTGAATGTAATTAACCCTTTCATCTCGATGCGGGACCAAAACGGCATCGGTAGACGTGCAAATTTACCCTTGGAATGATTGGTCAAGCCAGTCATTCCAGTGTTAAATTATCAAAAATATTCTTATCTTAGCCTGCAAATGGGCATTCAAAAAAGCAAATACTTTGATAATCGTGACAGAATTTAACAATTAAAAGTTGTATCGGTGTGTGCATTAATTTGTGGCATGTACTTCTTCTGAATGCTGGTTCGTCTTAGTTAACACTAGCACACTGCATGTGATTACATATGACGGAAATACGCAATTATTACATATACTACTTATAGAGTATGGTATATAGATTCAATAGCATTCAGATTTTGTCACATATTTTCTGTATGAGAAATAGTTGCTTTTGAATACTGCGTTAATGTTGAACAGTCTCGGGCTGGCGTGTGGTATCATGAATGTGCACATGCAAACCAATTTGTATTATCTAATACTTATCGTAGTTAAGAGTTTCAAATTAATTCGATTGGAAACCATTGCTTTAAATCAGTTTCAAAATATGTAAACTCTTTCCCATACTCCTGCTTTTACACCACACTGACAAAGAGTTGGCACCAACTATATGATTTAGCGTATGTTGCGAGACAGATGGGCTAGCATTTTACCCGCGTTGCTAGGCGCACGTTTCAAAACAAGCATGCATCTGTTGTTGTTGTTGTTGTTGTTGTTGTTGTTGTTGTTGTTGTTGTTGCTGTTCTTCTTCTTCTTCTTCTTCTTCTTCTTCTTCTTCTTCTTCGTCTTCTTCTTCTTAATCTCGATCGGATTAAAAAATGTATCAAAGATGTGGGTATTGGACAAATATGTCCTTGTTTCTGATTAGTCCAGCAGTCCGCGATGGCAGCTTTCAGAGACTGGTGAAATATCTTAAAAGTTGGCTAAAAGAACCGGACTCTCTTTTTTGCCGGCATAACAAAAGGCTAAAAATGGCACACATATGGTATCCTGGCATAGTGTATCACCTGAATAAGTAGTACAAGACGAGGTGAGATTTGCTTTCAAGCTAACAGGCGATGGAACATACAGATACTGGCACCACCGGCATACTAGTTTTAGAAGTATTAATTATAAATGAGATTCTGTGACGGACAGCTATTTAAGTCGACGCATATCTCATACTAAGTTATAGCAATATCAGGTTATTTACAAAGCGTGTTCTGTAGAGTGATATAAGGCACGTCTTTCTAGAGACTGTTATTAACATTTAATCAATTGTCCATTAGTCCTCACGATTAATGTGTGCTGATCAACCGGTCATCGCTCTATGTGACCAATACATATTAGTTCAGTCAATTGTTTTATTATAGGATTGCCCTGAGAAAGAGGTGCAAACAAGTCAGCAGCTCATATGAATTGTTTGCAATATCTGAGTTGAAAAGATCTTTAGCGATTTTCAGCTCAGATTGTATGAAATGAATGCGTTAAATATGAAATGAAAACCTAATGAGCGTTCATATTATGTTTATCGGACGAGCTTGAATGGCAAATTTTGATCTTGCTTAAATTAATTAGATGTGTAAGTTTTAGCTAGCCAAAGTACATCGCTACTGATTATTATGTTAGTTGTATAGACCCTCGGTAGGCGGCGATTTTGATAGGCCGTTCAAAATAATCAATTAGAAGCAATTAATATAACATAGTAGTATATACCCTTGGTAGGCGCCGACTTTGATAGGCTGTTAGTGACCACGTAATACTCCTTATATGGTTATGAACCACGCCTCCTTCAGAAGGGGCGTGGCTTATACACATATAGGGAGTGTCACACGAGATGGCCAACAGCCTATCAAAATCGCCGCCTAGCAAGGGCCGGTTTTTCAGTATTTATGGACGTATGTTACTACACCCGCCCCTAGCTTTTAACGCCTACCACGCTAAGAAGGATGGCGTGATAAGCCCTATGCGGGTTAGGCATGGTGGAAGATCCATGAACACACGGTGGGTGCATCCAGTAACGAATTGGTGAAGCAGTACTGAAATAGGTTATAGGAACTCTTCGGCTGTGTGTAAGCAGGTGATGGTTATGGCGGGTTGTTGAGGGTTATGGGAGATTGAGCTGGCAATCATTTTTCAATGCTTGCTTATGATTGGTGCTCGGTAGACGTCACTTATGAGTGACTGCCCGACTCTTATGGAGATGCTCTGCTTGGTAGGCACCGATTCTGATTTGCTGTCAGAATCTTATGGAAATGCTCTGCTTGGTAGGTGCCACTTCTGATTGGCTGTCATAATCTTATGGAAATGCTCTGCTCGGTAGGTGCCATTACTGATTGTCTGTCTGTCAGAATATTATGGAAATGCTCTGCTTGGTAGGTGCCACTTCTGATTGGCTGTTAAAATCTCAAGGAAATGCTCCGCTCGGTAGGCGCCACCACTGATTGGCTGACTGTCAGAATATTATGGAAATTCTCTGCCCGGTAGGTGCCAGACTTGGGTACAAGTGCAGGGCATTGCATTTAAATGCAAATGCAAAAGTTTGTAAATGAATCATATGTAAATGCAAGTGCAAATGCAGCCTAGCACCATTGCATTTAAATGCAAATGCAAATCTTTGCAACGTATTCAAATGCAAGTGCAAATGCAAATGCATTTGCAAGTGCATTTGACTATTTGAGCACACGTCTGGTACTGATATTCTGGAACAGAGTATGGGATCTGTCATCTATGTATATGCTGGTAGTGAGCATCTTTAGGAAAAAATTGTGCAGACCAAGAGATTATTTTTGAAATTTTATCGCTGGAATAACTGTCTCGCTTATTGAACCAGTCCTTGCAGTACAATTTCAAAAATAGTCTTCTCTTTAGCTGCACATGGAACTTTACTATGAAAAAACCCAACTTATTTCACCATTAAAGGGTAACCATTAAAGCAGTGAATTTTCAGATTCCTAAATATTGTGTTGACTATTTTGAAGTGTAATTTCATTGATAGCCACTGTGCCTATGGAAGCAACATGTGCCAGTCAAATTACTTTCAAAATAACTATCTAACATTATGTTCAATATTTTGAAATGAACTTGATCGATAGCTGCTTCTGCGCCTATGGTAGCAACAGGTTCCAGTCAAAATACATTCAAAATATTTATCAGCTTATGCAATATTTGTATGAATGTAACAAATAACCTGTTGACTATTTTGAAGATAATTTGACTGACAGCTGTTGGTAAAGGTTTCCAGTCAAATTTGTTTCAAAATGTTCATCAGCTTATTCAAGACCTGAACTAATTCTGCCACTTAAAGATTCAAATGTTTCAATGTTAACTTTGTATGAGATCATTTTCGGCACACATGGCTGAGTATGTGTGTCTAGTCAGACAAAATGGCAGGCGCTTAACAAGGGGCGAACTTTAAGCTAAGCTATGTCACGCAGAATTATCAACATTTATTATGTATTGATCCTGGTCAATGTCCAACAACATAAGTTTTTTAGATTTACCACTGGAATGACGGACTCGATTACCAAGCCAGTCATTTCAGTCATACATTTTAGAATATCTTCTCTTGTAATGCAAATGAAAATTCAATAAGTCAATCGTGACAACCAAAGTATTAAGAGCTTTCTGAATGAATGGGGCTAACAACCTGATAGACTGAGCAAGTGTAGAACTATTACTAAGATCATACGTATTACTTTGAAAGGATCTTGACATTTATAGAACACTTGGTGAATAGATTGTACAGTCAAAGTGCTCGAGTGACCACCCGTGTCCTGGTGCCAAAATATTGTGGTTCTTTAAGACAAATAACCGTATGAATATTGTTCATTCTCCTGAAAATCAACATATTGATAACCGCAGCAACAAAGTTTACTCCAGTTGTTACATTAACCCGTTGGCAGCCAAACCATCCAAAAAATTATGCTTTTGCTGTGGTCTTTAGAAATATCCGTTTGCATGCCAAGAGAAGAAAATCACTCAGCCAATTATTCCAGGGGTCGTGTATGTAAGGGAGATTATTTTAGAAATATCAACTGACTTAAGTCAAACTAATTTCAAAATATGTATGATTTTACATATGCATATTGATGGCCAAGGGCTACATAATAAGAAATTCAGAGTGAAGTGAGTTAAATAAATCACAGAGAATTAAGTTTATAATTTTATGATTTAAGAAATACTTTGGTTGAACATTTTGAAATTAATTTGACTGGGAGCTGTTGCTGCTATTTGCAGCAGCAGAGTCCAGTCAATTTTGAATGAAATGCAAAATGAGAAACGTAGTGTTTTTTGAAAAGATCAAATGCATTTAAAAACCCAAATGCAAATACAAACATGTTCATGCAAATGCAAGTGCAAATGCAAATACATACGATTCAAATGCAAGTGCAAATGCAAATGCGTCAGAAAGTTCATAATTGTATTTACATGCAAATGCAAGTGCAAATCGTATGGAAATGCTCTGCTCTGGTAGGCGCTACTTCTGATAGGTGTTCAGTAGATGGTGCATGTTAAAGAAGCATTCCTTGCAAGCTAACATAAATTTTGGAAATTTTAAATGTTTTATTGCAATGTAACGAGCTTAGTATACTATTAATGCATACTAATAACCATGCACAGATTCTGACAATGTCATCCATGTTTGTTATGTTATTGTTGTTCTGTATTAATAGCTACACGCACACAGGTTTCTTACATTAGTTTACGGATCACTCAGATTGGAGGGAACTAAAAAATCGTAAATATGGCTAGACAGACACCGTTAATAGTGGCGCCAGTGTGCCGCGAACCACTGCGCAGCCTCAAATAGTAAAGTCTAATAGTGCAGAACACTGAACAACAATAATTTACAGAGCCGATATCAAATGAAGTAATCAATTGCCGACATCACTATGATTACACAACGCAACAGCGCCTAGGCCTATTAAATACTCTGGCATTCTGTGAAAGTTATGTTGTTTATGTTTGCAATTTTAATATTTGTGAAATTCATAATGTGCATCTTTTTTACTATTACGTGGTCGCATTTATAAGAAATGTTGTTCAAGTGCGAGTATTGCCACACTAGAACCGTTTTATCCACATACTTCTGTACATAAAATTTTGAGATTTACCAGCTATTGGTTATATAATGAGCTCTTTGTTGATTTATGTACAAATCTATAAATAGATTTGGGGGTTTTCCAATGGTTTTGGCGCCCTGTCATAATGGTTGATCATTTGCATCTCTATTGCAGCTGTGTTTGCATTTTGACACCCTGTCAGAATGATTGATTATTTCTTGCTCTTTTTGCAGCTGTGGTTACATTTTGGCGCTCTGTCAGAATGGTTGATTGTTTCTCACCCTTGTTCGCAGTTGTTTTAGATTTTGGCGCCCTGTCAGACTGATTGATTGTGTACCGCTTTTGTACTGTGTTTGCATTTTGGTGCCATTTTGGTTTGATGATTGTTTCTCATTACAAGTTTTAAGAACGGATTTAAAAAAAGCAGAAGTTTGTAAAAATGTTAGTTCATGTTCTGATGAAATAGAAATATTGTAGTTTTGACACTTCCCCTTTCATATTAACCAAGTACAAAACGTTCATATCCGTTCATATTACAAAAAGAAAGACTTGAAATAATGTTTACAACCCTTAAGTTACAACTTTCTAATTTTCTCCCCATAGCAAGGTAATTGTTTCAATAATTGTGAAATTTAAAATACTTTCCCCACAATGATGTTTCCCAGTACTTGTAGAAAACCTGTTTCCTGACCCCTTAACTAATACCAGTTCATGTCAGAAAATTTAAATATGTTTTAGCCACAGTCTCTGGGTGTCGGGAAAATATCCTTTTTGCTTGTTGGAAACTTAGTTTTTATAGTTTGTTAGCGTTTTGTTGTAGGCTCACTTTCCACACCCAACCCTTCCCCAGACACACACACACACACACACACACACACACACACACACACACACCACACCCCGCTCTCCACACCCATACACACACGCACGCACGCGCGCATGCACGCACGCACGCACGCACGCACGCACAGAAGATATAAGGAGTGGAATTCTATGCCACTTATTATAATAGACTTGAACTGTGTGATGGATGGTACGTATTGTGATCATTTCATTACAATAAAAGAGCTAAATAGACATCTGGAGAGAGCTTGTTCAGTTAAAAATTAATATCTTTTAGTTAAAAAATAATATTTGCAATGTCTGCAGCTGTATTTTTGTGGGACTGTTCGCAGATTCAATGATAACTAGTGGTCATATTATTGCTTGCTTAGAATTCTGTAGGATTATTCTGAAAGAACTCAAAGTTAATATCTATCCAGTCTTTAGATATCTCTATGACAGATTTTGGTGGGTTTACCAAATATGCAGACAGTCATCAACCATCAGTGTAAAAGACTAGAATATTTTCGTAGCAAGCATAAGTCTTTGTACTTTGCGTAATATAGCTTCAGACAGATTTAAAAAATTATACGCATTTACACATTAAAAACTACCTAGAAATTGCAAAATTGTGTACGTTCTAGACGACGTCGACCCAGAATTGATTGCCAGCATTCTTAACCAGACACCTGTAAGTAATTAAAACCTTAAAGGTGTATATTCACATCAAATGCTTGGAAATAAAATTGTTAAAATTTTATAATTGTATAATGTTAAGAGCTTAGACTTTGTACATTATTGTACTGAAACCAAATAAATCGTAACATATGACGATTGTATTCCATATAAAATAATATCTAATTATTTAAATTAAATGTTTGAAATTGAATTAGAGGCACAGCTTAAGAACTAATTCAATTTCACAACTTTTTAAAATGATAATTTAAATGATTTAATATAATTGTATACGAAAGAAAATCATCAAATGTTAAGATTTATTTCGTTTCATTACATTGATGTACACATGTTAAGCCTTTAAAATTACAAAATAGTATTTTCAAGCATTTTAGCATATTTCATCATATTACATTCAGTCAAAGCCAATTTTGTGTCTGTACAACAAGATTTCATTTAAATTATTTATAAAAAATGAAAAATGAATTTAAATGTATGACACTATATAGTTTTCATTGAATCCATATACCCTTTTTCCATGTATAGAATATGTATTCTAAAAGTTTATCGAAATCTTGTTAAACGCATCCATCGCTAGCTCTATGAAAAGCGCTAACCATGTGATATAAACGATATGACGCTAATAACATTAACATTGCTTATACAAATTTGTGTTGTAAAGAATGGGTTTTTAAAAAGATTCATTTATGGTAGCTATAAATAATTAAACAAAACTGTTGATTCATGTTTTTCAGATGTCTATTACTTACACGTATATAAAGGGGGTGCGGGGTGGGGGTGGGGGGCGGTGCAGATGAATGCAATTAGACAGGGAGTCTGCTTATATGCACACGATTAAGCTTGTAATATTTCCGTCGCATTCTGGAAACTCGGCACCGTCTAATGCGGGTATTAATAACTTGCACACTTTAAAATCGCTGGATAGCACATTAACAGATGTTTCTTGGAACTTACAATCAGGAGAAATTTAAATGCACGACCCATTTGATACTTATAGTGGGCCATCTTGCAGCATGATTGAATATTTTCACCTGGCGAATTAGATGCCCTAGAGTTTGACACTCAGTTATTATCATCCTATTATATGTTAAGCAACATGCTACGGTCAGACAGATTTAATATCACTTCTCCATTATCAGTGCTTGGAAATAACCAATACGGCGGTGTGTGTGTGTGGTGGGGGTGGGGGTGGGGGGTGGGGGGTGGGGGTGGGGTGTTATTTGATAATAATATGAATCTTGAAACCCCTGAATTGCTCCATTGCCAATCGTTTGAGGTTCCCACAGAACCATCAGCCATTGGTTTTCAAATAATTTTACGTAGGACATTATATTCTAGGAAATTTAGAACAACAGAGAACAAATACAAAATATGCATGTCTGAAAATAAGGATTTGGCGTTTCTGATAAAATAGTTAGCTGCTTTAAGGATAATGTTAAAGCAAAATCAAAAGATTTTATTCGTGTTGAAATGGAACACCCCAACCTTGACACGTATATTTTTGTACAATTTACTGAGATGGATTCATTGTCAGGTCAATCGATTTTACAGGAAATTAATCACATTGTACAACGCAATACCGATGTAAGTCTAGATAAAGATTTTGTTTTCAACTTCTTTTTTCATGTTGATGTACCAGTTAGGTAGGGATACGATGATTGAAGAAGGGCATATTTAAAAGATTTGAATGAGAAATTCGTATTAGGAAAGGCCTAGTAACCATTGCATACTTCAATGACGATACATGTCTTGAAGCATAGTCATAGCTCATGGATATCTTGAGAAAACATTACAACCGTGCGAGTTTAAAAACATGCTAAAAACAACAGGCAATCGCTATCAGTTAGGGAAAGCACTAGCTTTACATTATAATGTTGGTGTAAAAGTGGGTCCTTGCACTATTAAAGAGCTTGCTGGCTTTAAAAAATATCTACTTCCTGAGACTGGAATTTCACTTTTTAGTGATGATTCCGGAGCTGACTGCGTCTTTAAAGGGGGAGTTGGTGCACCTAAATGTCTAAATATTTATCATTACACTAAGCATTACGCCGTATGTACGTAATGTAATGGCTCTTTTGGAAACAAAAATACTGCGATGTTCGCTATAAACCATTTCATAAATTGGGGGTCCACCATTGTACATACACGCGTAGATTGTGTGATGGTTCGGGCCATGTTTCTTTGAGGAATATATGTTGTGTATGGATTGTTCTTGCTGGTTCCCTAACAAAAAATGTTTTAATAAATATTTTGAGAGAGAATGTGAAACACGCAAAACATTTTACGGTAGTTACTCCTAACTGTACGGATCATGAACACCTGAAAAATAAATGCCCTCATTGCAAAGACTTTGTAGACAGCGATCATTTATGGCATATGCAGAATTTAGAAAACCCCATAAAAAGTCTGAAAGCCGCACATCTAGAAAAGTTAGAGATTAATTGTTTTTTACCTGTCACTAGTGAGGGTACTCATGGGATTTTTTCAATGCTGAAGCCGATGCTAGGTCTGGTGTACATGACAGTAATTTCATCGCCACTCAGAGGGTGTGTACCGATTGTATGGGAGCAGACCGTAGCAGTACATGTCTGACTTGTGGGCCTGGATCCCACGAATTTGTTTTTCCAGGCTTATTCAGCTCTAGACGATTTTATGACTTGGTTGTTAAAAGAATGGCTTACAATAAAAAGAAAAAGACTACGAAGTGCCATTTTGCCCATCGTGATTATATTTGCATTGCTCATAATGGTAAATCTTTTGACATGCTTTTTCTTTTGAAATCAATTTACAATTCACCTTTCCTGAGTACCCACACATCATATGACGTCAAAATGAACTGCGTGATGTATAGAATGACATCATAATGAATGACGTCATTAATGACTTCGATAGGTACGTCACGAACGCATATTTGAAAAAGGTCTATGCGTTGTTGTACAAATTGTTTGCTTTTACGATTTAATAAATATTATGTTGAATATTTTGAAACTAATTTGACTGGGCGGTGTTGCTGCCATAGGCACCCTGTCAAATTAGTTACAAAATATTCAACAGCCTCCCTGTATAATGTTCAGGAAATTGATAGCTAGTCGGGGATCGATCAATCCCAACTCGGCGAGGTGTGGGTGTAGCTTAGCTAATGATGGGCGGGGCATAGCTAAAAATGGAAAGGTCCATTCTAGTAAGTTAATGCCTCATTCAATAATCTTGAATGGTCGAAAAATATTACTTTTTCTTAATTTGTAGGAATCCGGTTCAAAGGATTTATCTCATTTATACCAACCGCTCTGAGTAACTTTCCTGAAATGTTTGAAATTTCGACTTTACAGGGTTACTTTCCCTACATGGTGAATACCCAAGCTTACCAGACATGTGAAGGCCCGATTCGTCCACCAGAGTAATTTGATTTTGAAAATATGACTAAACTGTCGTCAATTTTGTTTGATGAGTGGTATGCTACTGTGAAATATTCTTAGTTTAACTTCAAGAAGTAATGTCATTATACTGTAGGGCTGATTGTGAGCTTAAATTTTAAGACGTGGGTGTGCTAAATTTCATTCAATTATGTTGCAAGAAATATGGATAGACCCATTTGTAAATGCCATTTCACTAGCATTTTTGTGTAATAAAAATTTCAAAAAGCTTTTTTGAAAGACTATAAAATTGCAATTTTACCACCTCAAGGTTTTGCGCCAAAACATCAATATTCTATTTTGGTATGTTAATGGATTGCATTCGAATTGAGATCACATTGTGTTAAAATTCAAGATGCTTTAAATGGTGGTGAAGTAGACAATTTAGGAAAATTTGTAGATGGTTATTGCCATGAGACATTGGAAAGGATGTCTGACATGTTTCCGCTCAGAAAACATTTAACAAGAACTCCCTTTAAATCGAATTTAACTATGGAAGTATTTTTGCAAAAGCACAGACATGTAGTAGAGGACTAAGAAAAGCTGGTTATGGTGTTCATGAAATCTGGGAATATCTGTTTAAAAAAATTATTATCACAAAACCTGAAATTGCAAACTTTATTTCCGATTTCACTTTTCAAGCCCCTTTAATTCCATGAGATGCACTTTATGGTGGTAGAACCAATGCCTTGAAATAACATCACAAAGTTAAAGACTATCAGAAAATCTTTACAAATATCTGTTCATTATATCCGTATGTATGTTCAGTGTTTGAATTTCCATTAGCCTATCCCGAAATGATAACTAAAAAATGTAACACATTAACTCAAGCTCGTGACAATTTTAAGCCAATTAGATCTGAAATTCTTCCACAGAAAATAATTTATCTACCATGCCTCCCCATGAAATGTGAAAAGAATTTGGTGTACACACTGTGTAAGAGTTGTGTAACTAAGAACCAACGAACAGAATGTAAGTATTCTAATAAGGAATGTGCTATGGAGTTTGCACAACTGTAGAAATCAATAAAGTCATTTAAATGGGTTACCAGGTCATGGCTTTCATAAAACCTGACATTTCCCCTGAAAAGACGAAGAAATTATTTACAGAGTATATATTCAAGATTCTAAAAATGAAATAGATCGCCTCAGAATTCCCTAGTGGCATTAGAACTGCTGAAGCGAAAAATAAATATATGGAGGAATATTTCCAAGAAGAAGAACTACTTCTGGATAAAGACAATGTTAAAATTAACTCTTCTATGTGCGGCCTAGCAAAGCTGGCCCTTAACTAGTTTTGGGTATGATTTCGGTAAGAAAGAATATGGAGAGTTAAAATGTGTATGTAGTGAGAAACAATTTTATGAGATTTTATTAGACAAACTAAGAAAATCAATAACATTAGCTTATGCAACTCTAAATTAATGTTAATTCAATATGAGGAGCCACACATCTTTTAGGTAGGCGAATATTATTTTAGCTTGTTTTGTGACAAGTTATGCCCGACTGGTACTGTATGAAAGCCTGCTAGAAACGGAGGAACAAGGCCTTATCATGATACGGATTGTTTGGTGTTTCATCAAGACTGCAATATTCCGACATTATTCCATTTTATCATAATTGCTCAGGCAAATTTACTGGCGAGGTTCCAAAAAGTGTGTAAATCACTGAATTCGTTTGTGGCGGATCTAAAGCATATTCCATCAAGCTAGTTGATAATGAAAACAATGAATATGGGGTGGGGGCAAACGATACCCTATGCATCCAGAACAAAGTGAAGTCAAAATTCCTTCTGCACCATTATGGAGGCTCAAGTTAATAACACACGTTAATACAATTATGTAAATTGACACGACCTGGGCAATATACATAGTTTCTTCTCAAGGTATTTTTTTCACTGCGAAACCTCCACACACATCTGGATCCGACTACACTTTCTTCAGACATTTTAAACAAAGTTGCTTTTCGGCACCATGCATTGAGTTTTTTAGGATACCCACAACCATTTATCAAAATATTCGACATTTCCCCTTACTTTTCGCGTTTTAATTATTTGTTCTATTTTGTATGTGGGGTTTATATGGGTTCCGAAATTGTTTGTAATTCTTAGGAATAGAAAGTTCCAATCAATATTTTATCATTATAATCTTTTAGTTTGAACCTGTTTTTCGCTTATAGTAAAAGTTTCCTCAGACAATACTGGACAGAACCCCTTCTTGAATGGTGCTTTTAATTATGAAATCATAACTTTGTCAACAACCTTTTAATTTTAATCTCATTTTCTTCTTGGAAGTTTTATTTTTATGAACAAAATTAAGCCAAGTAATAAATTTGGCACCACGTTTACAGCAGATGGTTTTATTTTTGGGCTAATGGTGGATTGAGCTATTATAACACTTCACGATATCAGGCAAAATATCAGTGTAGCGTGTGTTAGCAGCATATGTAATATAGTGGCATATTTTTATCACTCACTGCACCCGATCAACCACAGCTGCATGAGCCTCATTTTGTGGAATGAAGAATTGTATGCCCTCTCCCTGTAGGAAAACTCTAAGATAGGAATTGAAGAAAACACGATCCTTATCAGTTTGACTGGGAATATGTCTATGTCTTTCAATGGATGCAAATAAAAACGTTACACCAAAAATAACTGCTTGTGATATTTTTGTCAGTAACTATCCATAAATATTTTGAATTATGAAAGCTAAATATTTCATGATATCATTTTCGTTTGCAAGATAAACCCTCTTGCTGAGATCCATTTGCCAAAGTAGAGCGAGGGCTGTAACTCTGATTCTGTTAGGTTTGAATTTTTTTCTTCGGGGTTTATGTAGTGTGTATGTTCGCTGACTAGCCAACCATTCAGTAATCTGTTTCTTACGAATTTTCCCTTTGAATGACTTGGACAACCTTTCAATTCATCCAAAACTAGCTGGATGCTTCAGATCATAATAACTTGAAGAAAGCTGGCCATTTTGGGGTTTTATCAAGGCTTAAAGACTCATCCAAGAACTAGGTTTCTGGTCCTGGTAGGTTTCTTACTGTCAATCTTTAGGCTGTCTGGATCTACTTTATCTAAAACTCATGAGCATTGATTTAATTACCGATATTTTCGGAGTTTTAATTATTGAACTTTCTAACAGTTTAATTTCCTGAATTTCTCGCCATTTATTGGCACTCCCAACAATTTGATGAGGAACGTTTAACGAATTTAATAGGTTATTTTATTATTTTAATTTACTTTTACATCAGAGCTTTTAGCGACTTTTGCATCGAACATTTTTCCAGGAGTAACCACTTGCGAAAAAATGTTCCAACAATGGCCACCTGATTATTCTCGTCAACTCGAAAACCCTCACTTTTCTGTTCAATGTTAGGTAAACCTTCAGTTTTCCCAAATATCCTTTGGGTAATAAACATAACACATCGTCAACAACTATGTCAGTGAAACCTAATTGAGATGAAACAGTAGGGGGTGTTGTAGTGAGTGTAGAAGAAAAGGTTGGTGTTGAATAATCAGGATTTAGATGCTGTTTACTGCTTGCATAAGCTGACTGTTAGAAAAACAATCTAGATTTCTGTAATGCTTGTGAATACAGGTCTGCATTCAGAGATGTTTGAATGTCATTGCAATTAAGAATCATACGAATCTCATCAGCCAAGCTGGCAGCCTTCCATAAATAAAGGTTACTGCTTAATAAGTTGATCTTCGATTCTGTTAAAAAATTGTCAATTAAGTTGTGGGAAATGAGTCATCTTTTCAGCAACCTCCATTTTACCTGAGACCAAATACTTTTCCAATGACTGGTTCGTATGTGGTTAGAAGCGCACCCAAATATTCACCTTTCTGCAAGATTTTTCTTTTCATTTGATGTCCAGTTATGCGTTTGCTTAGTTGTCGTAAGCTAGCTCTGTATTTTCTGAGTCTTTCTTAGCTTTTCTTAGATAATTTTATGTTCTCATGTAACACATTCAAACAACACTCACACATACCATTAACCGGGGCTCTGTCAGCATTTCTTATGATTAATCTTTGGAATTTAGGTGATGCTTTTGCAAAGGTCCATAAAAGATTAACATGCTTCATTATATTTTCTCTGCCCATTCTTCTTATGTCTATAAACAGTGCACATCTCATTCAGGAGAGCATACACGTTGATCGGCAGGGGTGATTGTTTCAATTCAATGACAAGAAATGAATCTGGATTGCTGTTGTATCCTTATAAACACCTTGTAATTTCCAGGGAACATTTGTTGGGCCAGTACGCTTATGCTGGAAGCGTCATGACGGTTATTAAAAAAAGAGATAATGACAATTGAATCATATACCCCTATACTCCTTTCCTTTATGGAAGAGATTCTGAACAACGTGTCACACTACAATTGTCATGATGTGAGCGTTTTGTAAATAGTTTTGTAACATGCTCATCAACCCATTAAATTGTCAATGATGATCAGTGCCGGTGTGATTTTATCATGGTCGAAACCTACTTGAAATTCAACTTGCCCTATGTAACGAACTGTAGCCGTCTTACCATGCTCTATAGCACCAGACCACACTCTCAGGAGTTGGTGCGAACAGGAGACTTCTAGTTTGAATTACCTGTTTTACTAACTCTGTTTTCCTTGATTGTGTAGGACCAGCAATTATGATGTATGTATGTATGATTACTGTATTATGCGGCTGTAGTAGTAGAAATATCCTTCAGATGTAATCAGTCTTTCTTCGCTTTTGCCCACCGCGTCTTGTCCTCAGCCAAAATCCTTAGCTTCCTCAGGTCCATTCTTGACTTGAATGTACCTAATCCTGCTTTCTTGAGGTCACCTCATAGCACGCTTAGCAGATTTATGCAATGACGTCCCCTCCTGGCTCTGTATTTGCTGGCTCCGAGTAGGGAGAATTCCAAGGCTCTATGTGCTGGTGTGTCTTCTGGCATCCTTAGCACATGGCCAAACATGGACCACCTTTGCTGGGCGACCTTTACAGAGAGTGGCGACATAGTACACATCTTATATAGTGCATTGTTGGAAATTATGCTTTCCGGCATTGGTGTCCAGTGATGGTGCGTAGGTGTTTGCGGTGGCAGGCATCAAGTTTGTCTAGAGCTGCATTTGGAGCTGCCCAGCTGTTACAGTTTTACATCATCAAGAATACGCAGGTTGTCTTGTATAAAGGCAGTCTTTTTACCAAGGGCATCTTTGATCTAGGAATCCATAGCTTCCAGAAGGACTGGAAAGCTATGTTCCCCATGATGGAGCATGTAGCAATGTCAGCAGTACTGCAAAGTAGTGAGGCCAGGATTTTATTTTCCTCCATGGTTCGCCGCCACGGAGTGGATCGTCATTTTCTTTAGTTTCATGCTTTGTAGATAGGTATATGTGGGTGAACTCTGTTTTGGATTCATTCATAAAGAGATTCTCAATTTTTAGTTTGCTTGCTGCTATTGGGAGAAGTTCGTCAAGGGGTTTCTTTTCCTCATCTATAAAGTCCACATCGTCGGCATATTCCATCTCTAGCAGCATGCCCAGTATTGACACCGGGGGGGGGGGGTATCTTGTTGAGTTTTCCCGCATGGATTTCAACGCAGCCGCCAGGTAACAGGTGTCTCAAACTCTACAGACTTCACTGAGTTGACTTGTACTCTCAGCTTGGTGTCTGCAAGAAGTAGTCTCACTAGTCCTAGCTCATCTTCATTGCAACTGGCCTGGCATAGTACATCTAGGATCTTTGAGCGTTTAATTGTGTCGAAGGCTCGTGACATGTCAATGCCCATTTCGTGGAAATCCCAGTGTTTGGACATGACTACCGACACAAGCATGCGTTGAGCCCATACAATGTCTGCACAGCGGCGTCCACGTTTGAAGTCACTTTGACATGATCCGGTAAAGTCGTCAATCGTGCCTCGGATGCGGCATAGAGCAACATTGGATAGGATTTTCGGTATGCTGTTAACGAGAACAATGGGCCGCAGAATGGCTAGGGGCCAGGTGGCTTCTTGGGCTTGGGTAGTGCGATAAGGAAGCCTTGGCCTACAGCGTCGATGGGAATGTGGTGCATAAAAGCTGAATTGATTGTGTGCGTGATCGGTTTTGAGATAATGTCACTTGCATGTTTGAATAGTTCATTGCTCATGCAATCAGGTCCAGATGAACGTCCATTTTTCAGGGATTTAAGTGCGTTCTCAATCTCTGCTGTATTAATTGGTGTTAGTAATGGGCTGGGGTCTCCTGAGAATGGGTGCAAGGGTTTATCATCGTGGTCAGTGAACTGTTCCTTGAACCATTCTCGAATTGTCTCGGCTTTGCCCTGGTCAGTCCCGACAAAGTGTTCTTCAGCGTTGTGTACAGTTAGTGGTGGTGTGTAGTCAGCGACTCTCAGGGCTCGGGCTGCCCGAAGCATTTTGTGGCAGTCATCCGTGGCAGTGATTTCATCTGCTAGGGTGTCTGCTTGCTAGATAGCATGATCTTTTAAGCGTTTGCTAATGTGGCGCAGAATGTTATTGCGTCCCTGGCATAGTTTGATAAGATCTTCACTTTGGCCACATTGATATATGTGCAGACGTAACGCTTTCTGTTCTGCTGACAGTCGTACTACGAGGGGGTCGTCAGTATATCTAGTTCTGTTGTTTTTTAGAACACCTATTGTGCTGGTTGCTGACGATTCCATAAATATCCGTATTTTGGTTAGGGCTTCGTTTGGATCGGAGCTGACGTCGATGTAAGCTATCTGCTCCCCGAGGGCCTTTTTTGTATGACATTTGAGTGTCAGTGTGGCTGGTGAGTTTGGGTAAGTTGTAGGTGACTCTACCCTCTTGCCTGGTATGGCGTTTATACATTAGGTAGAGCTGGTTCATATGGAGGCGTGTAATGACTGGCTTATGGTCAGAATTGAGGTATGTGCCTCCATAAGAACTAGCATTCTGAAGTAGGGATTTCGCTGCTGCTGTCTTGCATAGTATGAAATCCATTTGGTTGAAGACAGTTTTTGTAGCCTTAGAACATGTTGGGGCTTTGCGATCAGCAATGTGTCCAGTCCATTTTGTCCGGTGGTGGCATGGGTGTTTGAAAGCTGTATTTGTGGCAAATAGGCCATTGGAATTAAGGAATGCCACCAGTGCATCTCCTTTGCTTCTGTGTGTGCCCTCTCCATACGATCCCATACATGAGTCCTGAACTTTTGTCCACAATGCCGAGTTTACCCAGCTTGGAGTTGAAATCGCCACACACGAACAGTTGCCATCTATCTGGCATAGTAATGGCGGAGTTCAGATCTGAATGGAAAGAATCTAATATAGCTGGATTCTCTTTGGCCCTTTTAGTAGAGTGTCCTTATGCATTGACTTTGCGACAGTTGGTGGCGGTGTGCTTTCACGTTGGTATAGCCAGGTCGATAAATGCAAAACGATCACTGACGTATCCAAAACTAACGACATCGTCCAATACCCTTGGTTCGATTACGAAGCCTAATCCACGGTAAGTGGCCTGTTTTTTGCTCTATGAGTTCTAGCTTATGGCCTGTCTGAAGTTGCTGCTCTGAGTGTTTAGCTACTTTAGTCTCATGAATGCATGTGATATCGATTTTTATAGTGTTCACATTCTGCACCCAATGTTTGCCTCTTTGATGTTCCAGTCAGACCACGTACATTCCACGTAGCTATGGTAAGCTCCTGCGAAGATTGCGTTGTCCGAGCATGTCAAGCACAGTTTCTTGTTAGAGGCTAGACATAGTCAGAGTTGCCTCTGTATGCGGATGTCAGCCCACAATCCTTGATGACTTAGTTTCCCAACAAAGTTGGTACTTACAGAGGAGACCAGCATGGAGGTGTAATCTTTCTCCTCCAATTATGATATTAGCTGGATTATAGAATTGTGTTATGGATGACGTATTTATGAAATGATAGCAAAGATGACAAGTTCTTTTATATATATTTTTAGGACAACAACTTCAGCTGCACAACTGTTCTAAGAAAAGATAACTATAACAGACTATAACTATACGGATTTCCAATCATTGACCTGGACACACTAAAGTGGCCTACAAACGAAAGGATATTTTCTCCACACCTATAGCCTCTAGCTCAAAACATATTTCAATTTTCTGACTTGAAGTGGTATTAGTTAGTGTCAGGAAAGTAAGGTGTTCTACAAGTACTGGGAAACAACATTGTGGAAAAGTCTTCAATTATTGGAACAATCACCTAGTTATGGGTGAAAAATGTGAATTTTGAGAATTATAAACATTGTTCCAAGTCTTTATTTTTGGTATATAGATGACTAGCGTGTTTTGCAATTTGGTTGCACTATTAAAGGTGAGTGTCACAACCAAGAGATCTCTTTTGAATCAGAACCTGAACTAACATTTTTACAAATTTCTGGATTTTTTTAATCTGTTATAGAGCACTTTCTGTGAGAAACAATCATCAACCATAATGGTGGCAAAAGGAAAACACATTTAGAAGAGTGTGAAACAATCAATCATTCTGGCAGGGCACCAACATCTAAGCACAGCTGCAAAAGAGTGGGAAGTAATCGATCATGCTGACAAGGTGCCAAAATGCAAACACGTTGGAAAAGAACTGGAAACAATCAATCATTAGGGCACTAAAACCATTGGGAAGAACCCTAATCTATTTCTTAGGTTTTTAGATAAATCAACAAAGAACTCATTAACATGAGGTGTCAACCGAACACCAATACGAAGTGGTGTCTACCAACCAGAGCATTTCCGTAAGATTCTGGCAGCCAATCAGAAGCGCCGCCTACCGACCACCAATCAGAAGTGAGCATTGACAAATGATTGACAGCTCAATCGATGTTAACCCTCGAGAACCTGCCATACCCATCTCTCGCTCACAGACAGTCGGAGAGTTCACATCAACTATTTCAGTACTAAATTCACCAGTTCGTTACTGGATACATCAAGGCACGTTAATGGAACTACTACCACCCGCACCCCACTTATGACTTATCACTACATCCTTCTTAGAGAGGGACGTGTCAAAAGCCAGAGGAGGGGTGGGTAATATACACCCTTAATACTGAAAGAAACGTCCCTCGATAGCAGTCGATTTTGATAGGCTGTTAGCCACCTCACGTGACACTTCTGATACGGCTATGAGCCACGCCCCTTATGAAGCACGTGTGGCTCACGCCCATATAAGGCATGTCACGTGATCGCAAACAGCCTATCAAAATCAGAGCCTACCCAGGGTCTATACTACTTATGTTATATTAATTGCTTTTAATTGATTATTAGAGGTCCGGTGTATATGTCAACACTGTGCACGGGCGCATTTATATCGCTTAAGATCCCGAATCCATATTGGTTCGCTTCAGTCACCAACCCAAAGCCATGGAGAGAGTTGTCGCTCAGTAATATGTTAGTTCTGACATGTACCTCGTCCACATTGTAAACATTTACAATAACATATGTTTAAATAAAAGGAAAGGACGCCCGAGATATCAATCATATCGGTCTTCGAGTGGACTGGACGTAAGTGGGTGACTAAAGTGTATAAGTATATGCTTGACACACAAAACACGGAAAGGATTTCCAATCATTGACCTGGATAAAGAAAATGATTATCGTAATCCACTTCCAATTTATGATTTAAAGAAGAAGTGAGGTGCAGAAAATACTCTGCTGTCGTTTGAATTTGTGCACGTGGCAAGTGAGCGTATCAGCTTACAGCATGCGCTATTGGTGCTTGGAACTATCGCGCTATCTAACTAGTTATATCAAATGTAATAAATAACGGCGATATCACGCTGAATATCAAAGAACCGACATGACAAATACAGTAGTGGACAGTTCCATAAAGAGCTTTAACCTATTTCATTGAAATCTATCAAGTAAACGAGAATTTGCAGTATTTTAAAATCAATTCAACTGTACGCCTTGCAGCCCGAGGCAGCACATGTATGCCGTTAGATTGTCTAGTAAAATAAACACCAGACTTCTTGCCATACTTATTTCTTAAATCATCTCTACATAATTATAATAGAATACCTTATAGAAAGGTCAAATGTGAATGCGCGATCTTTGGAGAATGGCGAGCTAGCTAGACCACGCTGCTAATGGTGTGTGTACAGAATCAAGCTCTAAATATCACACCGTAAACGTGACAAGACATGCGATGGCTGACACATAATATGGTTAAATATCAAGAGGCATGTTCACTGGATTTTGTACTTAACCCAAGCAAATATGGTCGATAGGTTCACTAATTTTGAATACTTGTGCGGTTCTGCACAGCTGATTAAGCCTAACGACGATAAATCGAGAATAAATTAGATATTTATAGGCCCTATGTATTCCAGATTCGTTCAAGGTGGCTATACAGGTAACCTTTTGAGTAATTTCGAAACTAAGTTGACAGGAACATGTTGCTGCCATTGGCAGCAACAGCTTATAGTAAAATTAGTTTCCAAATATTTAACAAAACACGAGTGTACGTGGCAGCTGTTCTTTCGCAGATGTCAGTCCTCACCTAAACCATAGCTACCATCAAGCACTAAAGTTTAGCCTCACCCATATGCTTACATCGTCAAAATTTGGTCTTGCACCTCGAGATTCGTCAGCCTGGATACACCTCTGCCCAAGCACACAGCTTTCTTTATAACTAGACAGTTTCCTTTAAAACCACGTTTATGTTATCAATATTAACATATTTATGAGTTCTGTACCTCCTCCGTTAGATTGTAGTTACTGTTCCTTGTAACGTCCTGCTCTATGGCCAGCTATGGCTGACGGCAACGTTTTCATGGATTTGTCACGCAAACCTGCATGTTGCAGAAAAGCTCTCCTTCCTTCATAGCGCCTAGCCATATCATTGTTATTTAGCTTAATCTCATGAGCACAGACTTCAAGTGTGTTGTGTTAAATGTACAGTTCAGTTTATTTCCGTCAGCCTTTTAGCACACGAGGCAACAATATACAGTTGATTCCTTAGCGGATCTGTCCTAACCACCATACCAGCCAAGTTCAACAGTATTACAAAAGTATGTAAACGGCAAGTTCTTTACAGCCAACACGCTACTGGATTCCACTAGATCAACAAGGTTCTGTGCCTTGTGTGTCGTGGCAATAATTTTGCGGGCTGCTATTGCTGCCATTCTACGCTCTCAAGTGGAGCGCCCTATATAAGTCCTCGTGGATACTCCCAAACGTTTAGAACTAAAATGTTGTTCCAATGCAACCACGAAGGTAAACTTTACAACGTTAAAATTAACTAACTATCTTTGTGTTAAATATAATTCTATTTATATAGACTAGACTAGACTAACTAGAGAATGTCTATCAACACTGCTATCAGTGGCCATGACATTGGAGATTTGACAACATAATTATTTGTGTAATACCAACTCACTACAAGTAGACATGTGTGCAAGTTGGGTCCAGTGTTTGAAAGAAGAAACCGTTTCTTACCAAGGACTCAATGGAACTTGACCTGTTGACCGTGAGTCAATCTTAGTGCAAAATATTACTGTCAAAGATTAAGTTGTATTATTTTCGCAATGAAGTTGAATCACTCGTTCCAATTTCTATAATTCTTAACCAACCATGAGATATAGACCGTTAAGGTGATCTAGGTCACAATGACATCAACATTTAACACATTTTGACTACAATGTCATCGGGGCATGCTCTCTTATTCTACTGAAGAATGGGTCCACCTTTATGTCCATGATGATCAACTAAATATCCGATATGAACGGCTGATTTAAGCTAAGCATAAAATGTTGATATTCGAAAAACAAAAGGATCTTTACCTTTAATCGTGCGACGCCAATTAGTTAATTATTTATGTTAACCCCGCTTATCTCCCGTATCTATCCATCATCCGACCTCGTATGACGTCATAATCAGCTCAGCGCGTGTATGCTGACGTCACAATCATTACGTCACAAAGGGGTCCATATAGACCGTCATAAAATCTCAAAAAGTCTAACACGTTGTATGAATTTTATGTTTTGTAATTCTTTGCTATTTACTAAACATGCTGTTGAATATTTTGAAACTAATGTAACTGGGCGCTGTTGCCGCCTTATGCAGCAACAGCACCCAGTCAAATTAGTTTCAAAATATTCAACAGCTTACCTGTGTATTTTTTGGGGAAATTGATAGTAAGGGTGTTCAAAGATCGATCGATCCCAACACGAGCGAGGTGTGGGTGGAGCTTAGCTAGAGATGGGCAGGGCATGGCTAAAAACGGAAAGGTCCATTAGACGCTTGCATCTCGATACCACATGAATAGATGAATCCGAGATGCCTTTTAAGTATATGACGTCATAATGAATTACGTCACAATCATGCAGGCTGAAGTCACAATCATATTTGCTGAGAATACACTATCATTAAGTTGGAAAATCCCGATAATGGACCTTTCCAGTTTATCCATCCATCATATAACGTCAAGTTGACGTGTAGGATGACGTCATAATCAATTACGGCATGAAGAACTTGATTTAGTCCGGCGTAAACGCTTAATAGCCCGACATGCTGTACGAATTGAATGTATTTACTATTTAATAAACATTTTGTTAAATATTTTGAAACTAAGTTGACAAAGCGCTGTTGGTCTTATAGGCAGCAAAAGCACTCAGTCAAATTAGTTTCAAAATATTCAGCATCTTACCTGCATAGTTTTCTGGAAATTGATAATCAGGGCGTTCGGGGATGGATCGATCTCGAAACGGGCGAAGTGTAGGTGGAGTTTAGCTAGGGATGGGTGCAACAGAAAACTGGAAATGTCCATTGTAGGTGCAGAGTTATAGCAGACTTTTGAAAATACAATTGTTAAAATTGTATGCTTTTAGAGGCTTAACTTATTTGTCTAGTAGGGATAAATCAAAAAGAAATCTTAACATATTGCAAACGACGTGACGTAAGAAAAGCTTTCAAGACTTTGCTAAGATCACAAGGTGGTTTTCTTACTGATTGTAGTTAGTTAGTGGTTTGGTATAATGGCCGCTCACACCTAGCTGTATTTGAGATGGTAACCCGAGTCTAAGATAATTGTAGATGTTATATCGATTCTTAAGATTCTATGATGATCGTACAAGTGCAGCGCTGACTCACCTCAGAATGTAATGTGGTATTTATGGCGCTGCTGGGCCTGATCTGCTTAAGTCCTTAAGGTCATCCAATGTATGTATAATAACAGCAAATCCAGGATTAAACTAAATAACGAAATAACCGATACCATAAAGTGTAAACTAAGAGTTAGACAAGGCGAAAACTTATCCGCAGTTCTGTTTTCAATATATCTAAATGATCTGCAAACAGTCTTAGAAGATTGTAACTGTACTCATGTAGGACTGAAAGCACGAGAATGTGAATTAATTACTTTTCTTAACTTATTAATTGTATTATATGCTGATAACACAGTTATAATGGCGGGAAGTGTAAATGATCTGCAACAGTCTCTTTATTCCTTCCATATATATGTAGACCAATGGAAACTCAAAATTAACACGTAAAAGACTAAAGGTCTGTCTTCGGAAGCACCAAGCGGTACTATGCTAAACTAATGTTCAATTTAAATGGAAAACCGATAGAAATTGTAGACAGGTCCAAATACTTAAGAATAATCTACGCCTCAAACGGTCGTCTCATAATCGCCCAAAAACATGTGGCTGAACAAGCAGGCAAAGCCACATTTGCGCTAAACCGCCGTGCACGTAAACTCGAACTGCCGGTTGACTGCCATTTGCAGTTATTTCAGAAGACAATCGAACCAATTTTATTATATGGTAGCGAAATCATCGGTATAGAGAAGATTGATATTTTAGAGAAAGCTAAGGTAGGGTTCTTAAGATACGTATTGAAAGTAAAACGAAGTACGCCTAAATACATGCTCTACGGAGAGACAGGCGAAATGTCACTAGACCTACAAATCAAACAGAGTATGGTAAATTTCTGGATAAAGATAATCTCAGGGAAACAATCTAAATTAAGTGCACAACTATACAATAATGCTCTAATGGATCACTCCCAAGGTAACACACCGTATACATGGTTAAGTCGGATCAAGCACATATTAGAAGAGTATGGAATGGGCTATAGATGGGAATAATAATAATAATAATAATAATAATAATAATAATAATAATAATAATAATAATAATAATAATAATACAGCATTTGTATAGCGCCATTTATCAATTTGACTAATTTTCAAAGGCGCTTCGGTACATATGTGTTTTTAGCCTTTCTTTAAATTTCTCCCTAGAGCTTATCGTTTTAATATCCAGTGGTAGGGTATTCCAAAGTTTTGGCGCGGCGATGCTGAAAGCTCTGTCTCCACATGATTTCAGATTGGATCGTGGAATGTTTAGCAGGTGTTGATCTGTAGAGCGAAGCGCACGGTGCGGATGGTGGGGCATAATGAGATCCTTCATGTATTCTGGAGCTTCATTGTGCATGCATTTCCATGTTAGGAGGATAAGTTTGAAGTCAATTCGTTGACGGTCAGGTAGCCAGTGGAGGTGTATCAATACAGGGGTTATGTGATCACGTTTCTTGATCTTCATCAGGACACGGGCTGCAGAATTTTGAACCTGTTGTAACTTGTTCAGTGACTTTGCCGTTATACCATATAGTAGGCAGTTACCATTATCCAGACGTGATGCCATAAATGCATGGATAAGCGTTTCTGTTGTTTGATGTGTTAAAACAGTTCTTATTGAATTAATGTTTCTTAGATGGTAATATGCCGCTTTGCAAATAGATGTTACCTGCGCATCCATATCCATAAACTGTTCAAATATTACACCTAAATTTCTGGCCGATGGACTTGCCGTAATCAGACTGTTTACTAGTTGGACTTTGGTAGTATGAACCTTACTACGTTGATGTTTTGACGATATCACGAGGAACGCGGTTTTGTCTGGGTTTAGTTTAAGCTTGTTAAATGTCATCCACTGACTAATGTCTGCAACACAATTCCGTACTTGTTCAAGAGCCATGGTCTCGTTTGTATGCACGATGGGTTGGAATGTCAGGTAAAGCTGCGTATCATCCGCATACATGTGGATCTGGAGATTATGTTGTTTCGCAATGTTTACAATAGGTGCCGAGTACACAGTGAAAAACTTCGGACCTAGAACTGAGCCTTGCGGTACACCGTACTCTAACAGGACACTAGCGCTGGAGGAGTTGGAGATAGTCACAGCTTGGTGTCTGTCTGTGAGGTAGGACCTTACCCATGATAAGGCCGTTCCAGTTATGCCTATGCTTTTGTTCAATCGCGTGATTAAAATTTCATGATCGATCGTATCGAATGCGGCAGAGAGATCGAGTAAAACCAGGAACACTGCAATGTGGGAAACACGGGTAATACCTAGCGTGGATGAAATAAAATGTTATCTAAAACAAAATCTTGACGACCAATTTAACCAGAACTGGGAGAGACAGATTAGAAGGGGAAAACATATAAATCATTTAAGACATACCTTGAACTAGAACCATATTTATGTACACTGGGTGATAGGTACATAATCATACTCACTAAATTCAGAACGAGTACTCATCACTTACCTATTGAGAAAGGCCGTTGGGAGGGAATCCCAAGAGAGCAACGCATCTGCCAATTATGTGAGAAAAATGACATTGGCGATGAATTCCATCTCATGCTAGTTTGTACTTTTTTCAAAAAAGAAAGACGAAAACATCTGCCCAAATTATTTTGCATCAGACTGAATTATTACAAATTCCGCAACTTACTCTCCACGAGAAATATAATGCTCTTAACAAAGATATGCAATTTCATTCGAATCATAACTGACTGCTACAATGACAATGACCCTACAATAAGAGGACAGCAATCGGTGTGTGTAGGCGTCTGCGGGGGTGGGGTTGGGGGTGGGGTGTAAACATTTCGATTATGATAACCATGTATATGGAAAAATACCAACATGACACATTGAAGGCGACAGCGATCACGACGACGCAGATGACGACAACGACGACAATGACGACAACGACTACTATCAGCAATAATAACAAATAATCAACAACAACAATAACATCAAACGACGACGATGGCCACGACGACAACAACTACGACAACAAAAGCAACGACACTGACAACGACAATGACAATAGCAACAACAAGGACAATAAAGCCAACAGCAACAACAACAATAACAACAACAACAACAACAACAACAACAACAACAACAACAACTATGACAACGATAACAACAAAAACACGATACAACAATCATAATACGAATGATGAAACGGTGATTATATATAGATTAATTAATTATCTGACCAATGATGCATACTGACTAATGCCTAATACAACAACAGCAGCAACAACATCAACAGAAGCGACAACAACAACAACAACAACAGCAACAACAACAACAACAACAACAACAACGACGACGACGACGACAACAACAACAACGGTGACAGCAACGACGACAACAACAACAATGAACAGTCAGCAACGATGATGATAACACCATATAATAACGATAATAAGAATGATGGAAATGGCGATTATATATAAACTAATTCATTATGTTAACAATAATGTATACTGACTAGTACTATTGATATTAACATGTATGCACTGTGTCAAAAAAGGGAAACACTGTAACCTCCCCATATATCGCTTTATAGCGATCTGGGTGTAAAAATAAATACAATACAATACAATGCTGCTCAGAAGATTGTCAATAATGCCTAGGTGTCGCTCCTAAGCTATCTTCAAAGGTGCACTGCAGAAACACTCTATTACAATGACAACACGGAATACGATGCTTCTACGAAATACCAAGAAGAGAAAGTGGTTTTATTAAACTAAAACTGTACAACAATTTCAAGTAAATTGACGGAAGCGTTAGCCTCGCAAAATAATAATAATACTTTTACGCATATAATATAAATGCATGATCTAGATCAGTTACTATGATATGCGGGTATTGAAAACCCGAATTTTTACGAGAGAGTTGCATGACAAGTATTTTTGTCCCTGTAGGGGACCGCTCGCCCCCCCCCCCCCCCTGGACCAATCTTCCTAAATGTGGTGCCTAAATCATGTCCGTAACACATACAAGTTTCTGGACGTCCCAACTCCCAAGCCATCTTTAACAAGAAAATTAGAACTATTTGCATTTACAAAGTTGTTAATTCCTTCTTGTCATGCTTGTTCATAGCTATGTTCAGACTTTTTTGTTTTAATTACGCTACATCAAGACAAAGAATATTAGAATGCACGCTTCTTTCTCGGTAGAATAAAATAATTGGCGACGCTGGGATGCTATTTTCTCTTTATTAAAGAAATGTAAGCAGATTCCGACACCTAATTGGTATGCGGGGTGGCGCCTTCTAATTCCTCGCTCAAACGTGGTGGCGTCTTTTTAGACATCGCTGCCCTTGATGTGAAAACCTGGCTACGCCACTGTGCTGTATTCTTCGGCTGTGGTGGTAGCTACATCCTACAGCCGCAATCAGTCCTTCTTAGGTTCTGACCACTGTGTATTCTCTTCAGCCACACTATTTTACTTCCTCAGATCCATTCTTGATCTGAGCGTACCGAGTCCTGTCTTTTTAGATCACCTCGCAGCACTCGATATGCAGTATTCAGCAAGGCTATACTCTACAGGCTGAGACCTACTGGAACAAGTATTTTGGCCAAAAACCGGATGGGTCTTGATTTCAGACTCTGTTTTGGGATCCTTTGTGCCGCTATAATCACTGAATGGATAAAAGCAGAATTCTCATACGAATCCATGTTTGCTAATTATAATAGCTCTGATATGAATTGGTTTCCGTTGTGTAGATGAAGCATGACTTTTTTAATACGATAAAGGGTCTATCCATACTTAGAAAAGTATTTCATATGGCGTCGGATCTAAGGCACAATATGTTTAGTCAGAAAGCCTCTTGAAACATGCTATACACACCCACGCGGTTGCAATTTGACGTTGTGTCTAATGATTGGAATCAATAGATCCATTTCTAGCTATGCCTCACCAATTTCTAGCTAAGCGTTGCTGAATGTGTACATGCGTTTGAATGAACCGTAACACTTTAATTGAGCCCTGAATTCTCAGAATTGCAATTTCAAGATAACTATACGTGTTAGCTGATTGACATTATGAAACTAATTTGACTGAGAACTGTTGCTGCCTATGATAGCAACAGCTTCCAGAAAAATTATTTTCAGACTATTCAACAGCATGATTATAAAAGTGCAAATTCAAAGACATACATTTCAGACAGTAGTTACTGTTGGGCCATTTCTCCGTTTGTGGCATCGTACTAACATAGGCCCACTCACATAGCTCCGCTGTACGTGGGGCGGGGTTAGATGGCGAGGACGGTGCAATAAGATGATGCGTTTCTGGCAGA
Organism: Chaetoderma sp. LZ-2023a; assembly: GCA_034401795.1. NCBI lineage: Eukaryota > Metazoa > Mollusca > Caudofoveata > Chaetodermatida > Chaetodermatidae > Chaetoderma > Chaetoderma sp. LZ-2023a. The sequence continues at coordinate 86,010,666 of CM067360.1, forward strand.
CTTATGTCAGTTGATTGTGTAATCAGCTAACATGTGACGAATTTTCTTTATGATATCAGATATTTGAGTCACAAATATTTCATGGTCGAAAGTATGAACGTAGAGTTTCTGAGTGAAGCTGCATTTCAATATGGATTTTTTAGAAATCCAACTGAAGAAGGCCGAAAAAATGGGGTGGGGGGGGGTAGAACCGAAGCTACATATGTGTAGGTGCTGGAGAACAAATGTCGCGAGTGACCGATCCTGGAATTTCTTTAAGTTTATATTTCCTCAGTGTACGTCGATCCCATTTTTTTCCTGCCAAAATCAGTTGAAATCTGACGTAAATATGTGTCGATGCTGGTAGGAGAAAGGACACGGGATATCCCTATTTGATGGTGGGCTGTCACCCGCTTCCGCCGGCCCTCTAGAAATGCACCTTCACGCGGACACACATGCACATGCAGCATTCAATGCACTGTGCATATGAAGTATAAGTTAACAATAACCGCTAATAGACATAGTAGATCTCTCTATTAGGCTCTGCTATCATCATTTTAGCTCACATGTGTCCGTGAGATGGCTTGTTCTTATAATGATACGAATAACAGTAAAAACTAAATTGTATGAATTCAGTATCGGCATTGTCAGTGACGGCTCCACGGGTGGGGTTGGTGGTGGTGCTGGTGGTAAAGTGCGAATTAAGCGGACACATGTCTGGACACCTTTGACCTGTTCTTAAGCATAGTATGAACCATAAAATATGTTTTATGCAATGGATTTTGTTTATTGACAACCTAGGCTACATTGCGAACTGAATTCCAAGCGTGTACTCAAAAGTCTAATTAAAAGTGCTAATTAAGCTAGCACATGACTGCTCACCTTTGGCCTGTTATTAAGCACAGTACGAACCATAAAATGTGTTCTTAAGCAAAGGATTTTGTTTCTTGGCAGCTTAGGCTACATTGTAAACTTAATTTCAAACTTGTACTCAAAAGTCTAAATAAAAGTGCTAATTAACAGTAACTAACACCGTTCTTAATTAACACTGCACCAGCTTTTTCATTCTTAAGTTACAAAATCTTGCAATTTACTTGACCACATTCAATTCGGGAAACAATTAGGCCTGTACATTAAATTTTGATTAAAACAGCTTCGGCGGGAAGTTCTCGTGGCGCCCCCTACCCTAAGCACCAATTCTGAGACTTACGAATGGCAATTTTCATCCCAGCACTGGTTCATAACTAAATTTTTGCCATCAAGCCTTTTGTACTTTAATGTCTAATTAAATGCCACCGGGCTCCTGGACTATATATTTTTAATGTCCACGCGGGATACACCCAGAGCTGCGGTTGCCGTAAACTATTCTTCCATTGCTGCGATATTTACATGGTCGTATGACCAGACTGAAAACATTCGTCCAGATAAGTGGGGTTGGTGTGAACGCATCCCAGCAGATAGGCCAGACTGGTATGGCCCGTGATGATAAAGCTCTTGAAGATTGATTTTAACTACCGGTACTGCAGCAGCATCACCGCCGCCGACGACGGGGAGACAGATAGGTCGAAAGATCCGCAGAGGCTGCGACAACTGATAATTCCAGTCCCGTTGCTTTGTATGTGTACAATAAGTTTAATTCGCTTTACGGTTACTTTGGCTGTAAAGAGGCATATAATGAAAATGTTCATTTTAGAATAATTGTGATAAATAGGGCCTACTTAAACACAGTTATAGAGTGTGTGGTTCTTATTCTATTTGACAGTGTGTAGTTTGTATTGAGACGTTATCAGTAAGTTAGCGGATTAGTGGATTTAAACGTCGAAATGGACATTTCCGGTTTATCCGCCCATCATATAACGCCATAATCAAGTACGTAACGTGTACATGAATGACGTAGATAGATACGTCACAAACGTATGGTTGATGACGGACTATACGCAGGTGTACGAATTGTAGGTCTTTACTATTTAATAAATATGTTCTTGAATATTTTGAAACTAATTGGTATTCGCGCTGTTACTGCCATAGGCAGCAACAGCGCCCAGTCAAATTAGTTTCACAAAATTCAACAGCTTATATGTACAGGTTTCTGGAAAGTGATAGTCAGGGCGTTCGTAGATCGGTCGATCCGAACACGGGCGAACCAAGGGTGGGGCATAGCTAAAACTGGAACGGTCCATGCATATCGGCTTCTTCTGAAACTCAAGGAGTAATCCTGCATTCTATGATGCGTTCGGGAATACATTTGCATTGGAAATTGTAAAACTCATATATAAGTATTAAAGAAAACAGCCTGTAAACTGTGCCGGGTATTCATAAACTATACACATAACAAACCTGCTTTTTCTCAACAGATAATGGGTCAATTATTCATTTTAACCATTTTAACCCAAAAGAGAAAATGCAACAAATCGTGTAATATTTAGGGCCTTTTAAACATTATGCTGAATATTTTGAGACTGATTTAACTGGCATGTACTGCTGCCTATCTTATCAGCGCGTCAGGCGTAACTTGATTTCTTGAAAATTAACATCTTAATGCTGCCATAATATTAAAATCGATCTTCTCTAAGGTCAGCGTTCAGTTGGTTAATTCGTCTCTGAGAAGAAATGTCTCGCAATTTTCTTTAGTGATACTTGTTTACAGAAACTACTCAACCAATAAAATAGCCAGCTGCATAGTAATTGGCTGAATCCAGCGCAAAATAAGTACCTGTGTGGCAGCGGGTCAATCAATATTCGGTACACATAGTCATGCCTCGCAGTAACTGTATCAAGTACAACAGCTCCATTCTTTAGATTACAGGCCGAGTGGTCAACTGTCCGATCATTCTGTGTCTGAGGATGAATGGTAGCAGTGGGTCGATGTCCAGCATGTATAACTGTAGTAGTCAAGGTTTCAATGACACTGACTTGTTTACACGTTACACATGGCCGAATATCTTGTACGAGTTCGCCACCTTATCATACTATGTTGACAGAGTAATAACACCAATGTGGTATATTCTCGGATTCATAGGTAACCCGATATCTGCCAAGGTGTGGTCCACAAAATCTATGAGGAAGAACAACTCTTCAGCCGTCTACTTGACTTTTCTCTCAATATCGGATTTAGTGTACCTGATTCTGCACTTAATCTTAGAACTGAACGACACCTGGGATATACCTATGCAGAATTTCCCTGGTTTCTGCGAGGCCTTCAATTTCATGTTTCTAATTCCACAATACGTGAGTCCATTGTTGGTACTAGCATTTACAGCAGAAAGGTGGATGGCTGTTGTGCACCCGTTTGCGCGAGAGACATTATGCAAGATCTCACGCGCTATTAAGATTTCCTGCGTCATCGTGTTTTGTGGTGTCGTGTTGGGCTCTACGCAGGCATATATCTGGACTTACGACGAGAAGTCGAGAAAATGTAACACTCGACCATCTGTGCGAGACGGCGATGAGCGCTCGTTCTTTTCCATCTGGACGTGGACCACGGAGATTATCATATTCTGCGTTGTGCCACTAGTTGTGTTGACCCTGAACGTGTTCGTCATGAGAGAGATCAGGAAGATTTCGAAAAACCACTCATCTCGATTGATGCAACAAGGAAGAGTTTGCAGTCGAACATCAACTGTAACTCTGCTATGGGTATCATTCTATTTAATCTTCACCACACTTCCGAATACATTGGTATATTCCATTCAGCACGCATTCCAACTAGGAAACGACTGTTTGCCAGACGAACTAATACGATCAGACGATAAATGGAATACTTTTTTCACATATTTCACAATTCGAAAATTAACAGAGGAAATATGCCTTTCGCATTACGCATGTAATTTTATCATCTACTCTCTAACTGGTAAACAGTTTTATAATACTGTTCAGCGGCAATCATCTTGCGGTCTCGGTAAGAGACATAACATGGATAGCAAACCCTACGACCAGGAGACATTGCCCAGACAGATACACACTGATAGCAGAGATATGAAACTATTATCAAATCACGCGCCAGTTATTGCGCACAGAAACCTCACAATGACGTCACTAAATAATGATGATTAATTCTTAAAAAGGTGGGATCAAATCGTGTCACTCAAGTATCTGATTTCATAATCAAATACGTGTGAGCTCACGTTATAGTCAAAATGATGTCAAAGTCCGCCACGAAAGTGGAAATAGTCCATTACGAAAGTGATGAATTGTATGTCACTGACGAATTACAATTTAATAAACATTCTATTGAATGCTTTGAATATAAGTTGACTGGGACATGATGCTTCCGTAGGCAGCAAGAGCTCACAGTCAAATTAGTTTCAAAATATTCAATAGATTACCTGCATGTATGTATGTATGTATGTATGTATGTAATATTGTAAACGCACCGGCTCAGAATTTTCAAAATTGAAAAAAATTGAAAATATTTTTGCTTATTTTATCACCTGAGATTGTCAATTTTGTTTAATAGATGCCATATGGCCTGATTAGTATACAATGATAAATCATTGATTGATGTTTTGAACACTTATTTGAGTTTCGCTTTTACCAAGATGTCGCGTAGATTAGGATTTTTCTTAAATGCAATTACTGGACGCTTGTTGAATGGTTGTTTTAAATTGTCCTGTAATTTGTGATACTCATCCTTTAGGATTTTCGCAATTTCAACATTTTTCCGATTGTATGTGAGAGTAAATGGGATAATCTCACGTTGATCCGAGAGGCATGGGTCCGAATTTATGCCCCTTGGCCATTGTGTTTCGAGTTCTTTAATCCAAAACGATTCTCTTAGTGATCTTTGTTTATCAGTTTCCTCTGTTGTGTCTGAAAGAGGTAGCTGTTCGATGGGCATAATTTCAAAGTCACGGGTGACTAAATGATCAGGAAGATTAAAATGTTCAGCCACATGTGTGTCTTCCTCTAGTCTAATATCTGAAAGGTGTCTGGTTGCTCGGCATCTTAGTCGATTTTTTGTTTCGCCAACATACTGCTTTTGACACAATTTGCATGCAATTAAGTAAATGACATTTTCAGAATCGCAATCTAATTTCGACTGAATTTGAAATTTGCTTTTGTTTTGAAAGCTCGTGAATGTACTCTGGGAAGGAAGAAATTTATCCAATTTACACCTTTTCTTTTCACATTTCCGAGATTCTCCTTCACCAATAATCGGACGATTATGACAAATTTTGGTAGGCCGAGAATTTCTGGCATTATCTGGAATGATTTCCAAATTATGCAAAGTTTCAGACTTTATTTTGCGCAGGAACCGAGAAGAGTACCCTCTCGGTTTGAGGGCTTTGAATAAGGTCGAACATGATGATTCAAAGTTTTTCTTATCACTCGAATTTCTATGAAAACGGATTATTTGTGATTTTACAAGTCCCTTGAAAGTATGCGGAGGATGGAATGATTTCTTGTGTAGTAGTTGATGCGAGTCGGTTGGCTTAAAATAAACTTTGTAGTCTAAGTAACCAGTTGTTTCATACTTTATACCTTTGTATAAAGTTACATCTAGGAAATCTACGGACAGCTCATCGATTTGAGCTTTTAGTTTGATATTCGGATCATGATTATTCAGAATGGCCAGAAATTCGGTAAATGCTTCCTTACTATGTTGCCAGATCATGAAAATATCATCGAGGTACCTGCGGTAAATGAGCGGCTGATTTGGACAGTTTTCGAGTGCTTCCTTTTCCCACTCTGCCATGTAAAGGTTAGCGAAACCTGGGCTGAAACGCTTACCCATTGCGCAGCCACAAATTTGTTGAAAAATTTCACCAGCAAATTCAAAGTCATTGCCCTTCAGACTAAGCTCTAATAGTATGTATGTATGTATGTATGTATGTATGTATGTATGTATGTATGTATGTATGTATGTATGTATGTATGTATGTATGTATGTATGTATGTATGTATGATTACCGTTTTCTGCGGATGTAGTAGTAGAAACATCCTACAGCTGCAATCAGTCCTTCTTCGCTATTGCTCACAGCGTCTGGTCCTCAGCCGAAATCCTTGGCGTCCTCGGGTCCATTCTTGAGTGTACCGAGTCCTGCTTTCTTGAGTTCAACTCGTAGCACGCTTATCAGATTCAAGCAATATATATACCTGCATAGATACATTGAAATTTAGATTCTGTAATTCATGCTTAAAGTTTCAAATCGATTAGAACTCTCTAGGGTGGGGATGGGAGTGGTGGGGTGGCGAAGCTGTTGTAGAAATGAGACACGCATAGTTCTAATAAGGGTCCACTCTGACACGTGTACCTGGTACGACATCTTGGCGATCACAGATATATCGTGTTGAATATTCCAAAATGAATTCGACCTGTGTCCATCGGCGCCTAAATTGCCAACGGGTTCCAGTTAAATTATTATAATTTGTGTTATTCAATTGTCCAGCTGTATTCTTATTGACGTGTAAATAAGACACTGTGATTTCAACATTGGCATGGTTACACTTTGCTGTGCACGCCTAATATTCTATTTTGTAGATGTTATATTTTTTAATGCGCGTACTACAATTCATTTCTGCGAAACGATGCCGCTGTAATGGATGACTCCACATTTAGCTACGCCCCGCCCATTTCTAGATAAACTCCGCCCAAGCTTTTCCCGTGCTGGGATCGATCGAAACTTGAATTTCCAGATGTCCAGTGTCAAAGTAAGCTGTTGAATATTTTGAAATTACATACAATTGGTACACTTAACAGACGCGAGAACGTAAGTGTTCATGACGGACTTGGATTGTTTATTTTTTATGCATTACGCATTTTGGTTATGACTTCATGCAACGTGTGGCGTAGTTGATCATGACGTCATATAGCTGACTGACAGATCGGATTCATCCATTGAGATGCTTTAAGAACAGTCTATATCTTGCCCGTATCACGGGTTGTTTGAAATTGGGATACGGAAATTTTACTAACAATACTGTGTTTCGCTAAAGCGGGTTACCGTATATGCCAGCAACCACACCCGCGATCACTATAACTGTCCAAGAGCAACCGTCTATGTGGCGTGTCCATGGTGAACATACAATTCGATAGACACTCTATGGAATATTCGCATACTCAAGCCAAATTAGTTTCAGAATATTCAACAGCTTACTTATAGATTTAATTCGAAATTAAGATTGGGGTTTAGTGGATCTTAGTTAGAAATGGGAGAGGCATCGCTAGAAATAGCATAGCATAGCTGAATCTAAATCCTTTAAGTGCATCACAATGGCTGTATTCGACTGGGACTTTTTCGTAGAGTAAATTTAGGCTTTGCCCAGTTGCGCAGTGGCCACAAAGCGCTCTGCGCAAACGTACCAGTCGAATGGGAAAAAAACCATTTTTGAAGGGGACGGAAACACGGTAACTTGAATATAAAATTCCACTTTCAGCTCTGTTTTCAGTCATAGTGAATGGAGAATCATCAGAATATAATATACACTGGCCGTGTAAGGAAATGTTTCCCCGCGAACGTCAGCTTTTCTAGATTTCGAAGAACAGCATTTATTTTTCCAAAATTGTACAGCATCAAAAGTACAACATAGTAATAAACTAAATATTCGCAAAGTCACAATCTTGCAATTGTCAATTATATATTGTATGTATTATACGCGCTAGTATCCTGCTCCGCGTTCACAATATTTAGTTTCGCTATTACCATAGACACGTGTAATAGACTTTTCCACTTTATCCATCCATCATATGACGTTTTAATCAACTACGTGACATGAATAACGGTATCATAATGAATGGCATCAGTATGACGTCATGAGTGATGTAGATAAATAGGCCCTACGTCACGAACACATATTTTAAGAAGGACTATGCATTGTATGTGTTTACGATTGAATAAATATTCTGTTAAATATTTAGAAACTAATTTGACTGGGTGCCGTTGCTGACATAAGCGAAGAAGGACTGATTACAGCTGTATGATGTGTCTACTACTACCGGTATAGTGTACAGGAATTAATAGTTAGGGAATTCGGGGATCGATCAATCGCAACATTGCGAAGTGTGAGTGGGACTAAGTTGGAAGTGAGCGGGCATAGATAAAACTGGAAAGATCCATTTATTTGTTCCGTGATTATTCTCGGCTGTGTAGTTTAATATTGAATCAATGAATACATAGTATAGTTTACATACGTATGCAGCAGTTGGCCGTATTCATAGCAGGTTCTTACTTCTTAGCTTAAGAACGTTCTTAGCGGATTTACATCATGGGTGAACATGGCTACATGCCGTAAGTTAAGAAAAGTGATAAGAGTTTTTTAGGCATAAGATGACGCCATGAATACCGATTTGCTCTAAGAAGGTGTTCTTAACCACTAGAAGTCTGATGTCAACGTTTTTAATTTTCAAATTAAATTAAAAGATAATAATAATAATAATAGTACATTTTTAGAGCGCTTAATCCATGCAACTGCATGCTCTAAGCGCTAACGCGCGTAAGTATTCTATGGATATGCTATTTGAAATAAATAGAATTTAAGATTGGATTTAAAGATTTCTAAAGTTGATGAGTTTCTAATTTCATTTGGTAAGTTATTCCATTCGGTAGCTGCAGTGAAAGAGAAAGTTTTATGGCCATATGTTTTAGAGTTGACCTTAGGTACTTTTAGTAGATTTAGATTTGCAGATCTGAGAGAGCGACCAGGAATGTAAGGTTGTACAAGGTCAGAGAGATAGGCTGGTGCTGTGCCAGATACACATTGGTATGTCAGACATAGTGTCTTAAAAGTTATTCTTTGCACAATGGGGAGCCAGTGCAAATCATGTAGGACCGGAGTAATGTGTTCTCGCTTGGCACACAGGGATATGATTCTCGCTGCAGTGTTCTGGACCACCTGAAGTCGCTGAATAAGTTCTTTTGAGGCCCCAATCAGGAGGCTATTACAATAATCCAGGCGCGACGTTATCAGTGCTCGTACTAGCATGATCGCGGCCTCTTTTGTGATATAGCGCCTGATGCTGCCGATGTTGCGCAATTGAAAATAGCAGACTTTGCAGATGTAACTAACATGTTTATCCATAGTCAGTTCATTGTCTAAGTATACACCAAGATCCTTTACGACAGTTGACAGCTTTATTTGACTATTTCCAGCTGTGATGTCACATAGGTCGGTCTTAGCACGTCGGTTTGCTGGCCCGACTAACAGAGCTTCAGTCTTTTCATCATTAAATTTCAGCATGTTTGTAGTCATCCACTCTTTAATGTCTATATAACACATATTGAGCTGACTTGTTGCTAAGCGTGAAAAGATGAACTGGGTGTTCATTTTTCTTTAGAAATTGGTAGAATATGGTACTGTCGTAGACAGCAACATCGTCCACCAAAATTGATGAAATATGTACACCAGTTTTCTCTTCTATTGGCATAGGAAAATATAGAATATTGCCATCAGTGTGGTAAGGGTTAAAAGTAGCAATGCCCCTTAGGCGCTCAGGACACGCCAGGAATACAGCCGCGCTGGGGAGACAGATTTATTTGTCAAGTGCAAAGAACAATGAATTATCTAGTATGTGGACAGCAAGCGAGCTCTTAATGGCACAGCCAATTAGTGTACGTTCAATTCATAAAATAAGTAAGGGGTGCTCGGCCTAATGGATACATCCGATTAGTCGCTCAAGTATCTGACGGCAATATCAACTAAGCCACGTGTAAGCTGACATCCTATTCATCATAATTTACGGAAATACTCCACCATGAAGCTGGAATAGTCCGTTAAGAGTATGCCTTTAATGGTTTACTATTTAATAATCATTCTGTTGACAATTGTAACGCTATGTCCACAGAGCGCTGCTGTTTGTCGCTCCGTCAAATTGGTTTCAAAATATTCAACTATTTAACTGCATAGTTACCATGATATTGAGATTCTGGGAATTCAGCGCTCGATCGATCCAACACTAGCAAAGCGTGGGCAGAGTTTAGCTAGAAATGGGCGGGGCATAGTTAGAAATTGGCAGGGCATAGCTAGAAATGGGCAGGACATAGCTGGAAATGGACGTGGCATAGCTAGAAATGGGCAGGGCATAGATAGAAATGGGAGGGGCATAGCTAGAAATGGGTGAGGCATAGCTAGGAATGGGCTCATCTATTTAAAAATATTCAGACACTAAAGTTTGTATGCAACTCTCTTTGTGAACTGCACTTCTAAATGTTTCGAAATTTAAACAAAAGTTTGTGCATGCGAAATTTGAGAAACAATGTTTCCAAATAATGTAGAGAAGTATTTTAATGGACCTTTACATTTTTAGTTATGCCCTGCCCATCTCTAGGTAGATTCCACCCGCACGCTCTCCGTGTTGGGATCGATCGATTTCCAGAAAACTATACAGGTAAGGTGTTGAATATTTTGAAACTAATTTGAATGGGTACTGTTGCTGCGTATGACAGCAATAGCGTTCAATCAAATCAGTTTCAAAATATATTTATTAAATAATAAAAGACATAATATTCGTACGACGTGACAGACTATTATTAAGCGTTTAAGACCGAGTAAATCGAGTGAGTCATGCTGTAATTGCTTTAAACGTCATCCTACACGTCACGTAGTAGATTAAGACGTCATAATTATGATGGATGGATAAACTGGAAAGATCCATTTGTTTAAGAAATGTTGAGGTTTCTCTTATTTCGTGATCTATCAGTTGCCTCTTTATATCAGATGACTTGTCAGAAGTTGTTGACATATATTGTGGTATGTTATATGGCACATATCAAAAACACATCTTCCGCTTTGTGTTTGCTGAACATTCCCAAGTTTCTCAAACCGTTTAACTCTTAATGCCCAAGCCGGCCCAACCTGTCCGCTGCAGTGGTAGTGAAGTCTGTCCATTTGCGACCAAGTAAATACTATTTGTTTTTAATTTTATCAATGGAATGACTGGCTCGGCAGACTTCAAATGGAAAATTCTTTTCTTGACCAAACTTGACAATTAAAAGGCTATACATCATGGATTCAGGTTTACTAAAGAGTTTGATAGTTTTGACCCTAACTCACAGTTTTCGAACCTGGACTTGGTGTATGTCCGTACGTATGGAGCTCATTGGACTGAAGAAGTTCTCAATTACATGGTAACTATACACTTAATCTTTTGAATATTTTGAAAACTAATTTGACTGGCCTATGGCAGCGCAACATCGCCCAGTCAAATTAATTCCAAAATTTTCAGGAGAATATTTATTAAATGGTAAAGGTAGACAATTCGTACAACTGACGGACTATTCAAGGTTCATCTGACTTAGTTACTTCATTCAATATGTATTTTGATTGTGACGTCAGCCTACCCGTGACGTAATTAATTATGACGCGAATACTTGGGTGAGATATTGGATTCGTCCATTGCGCACGAAGAGGCATCTTCGTTCTGCTCGCATGTAGTGTAACGCCGGTCCTAATGGAAGAGGCATTCACCAAGGTTGCATCTGAACCTAAACCAAGACACTATTTCACTATAGGTTTGGTCGATTTCTCCTTGAGGAAATCGTGAACGGTATTTTAGAAAAACATCGCGATTTTCCAGGTTTGTCGTGTCTGAGATCATGGCCTTGGAAGCTGTGCAGTCAAATATTGATACAAGCATGTTGTCATTATAGAAGAATGTTGTTACTATGTTACTCAGGCATCGCTTTTGCTTAAATCCCGCTAAAGATATAAAAATACTGAGTAATTATTGATTTAGATTCGCCATCAACACATAATATAATATTGAGATAATTATCACTCCACGCAATCGAATTCAAGTACTAACTGGAGGCAGTTCCTCTATCAGGCGGCAACAATTTCTAGTAAAATAATGTTCAAAATATGTTTTTAAATGTTTACGTCGTGAGGACACTTTCATTATATTGCTTCGTGCGTAGACATGCTTAGACAACACGCATGCGCGTCGAAAAGTTTAGTGAATGCGGAGAGACAGGATTATAAACATTAAGTTAGTCACTGATTTGAGAATTGTAAGTCGGGTAATAAAGTCAAGTGATTCTCCTACTTTTTAATATGTGTATGAAAGAAAATTGTATTTAAATCAATCGAGTCGATGGCTATGCAGTTGGCCATCTAATATACACCACCCCGTGGATGGAAGATTTGGTATCAATGGATGCATTATCAACCCTATGGTGGCTGATCTCACAGTTGTTTAGAAAGCGCATTGTATTAAATTGAACTTTTTTCAGGTGCCGTCGCTCTAAACTACGGTACGATGCGAACGCGCACGTTCTTAGCATTACAAGTTGACGGATTTAAGAGTTCAGGAGAAGGTAAATTAAGTGTGTTTCTTTACATCGGCTCGCTTAGATATCACGATTCTTCCCAGAAGCTTTGGGGGCATAAGTTGGTTGTCTTGCCATTTAAGTCATCTTTAGCGTTGGTAATTTAGTCTTGTTAATTGAAGTGCCTAGCGTTGTGTAAATATCAGCACCAATCGATAATGTCTAGAGTAATCGCGGAAGTGTTCTCGCCTCTGCATGTTATCCGATTTGAACAATTCAATACGGCACCATCAATGTCCATACAGTTACTCGCGGGTTAGTGCAGTCAGTACAGTCGTGACAGAGTGTTGTTCTCAGTCATAGTAAAACCTGTTTATGATGTATGCAACATGACGATCAAATGATAGTATCTAACAAACAGGGTGTTGATTAATACAACTGATTTGCTAAGGTAATATATAGCTTCTGGGACGAAATGGTGGTACCATTAGATGACCACCAGCGTCTAAGACTCACCACTAGCCATTGACGCTGTAGTGATTAATTGTGTCAGGAAAATTAAAGCATTTAATTATTGAAATCAAATCTGTTATCTAGCCAGTCATGCTAGTGGTACATTTTCAAAACTAGTCTTCTCATGACAGGAAAATGGACATTCGACAATACAACCGCATCGGCCAGTGTTGACCCGCTACGCCAATCGTCATGAAATGGCTAAGACTCGTCACTCTGATGGTCCTCAATAGCATGCTCTAGTATTGGCATGGGTAATGCGTATGGCATCCATCATAGATATGGCCGGTACAGTTTGGATGCTTGATGTGTATTCCCTGAGCTGTAGTGGTCAGACAGAGCAGCCGTTATCAATGGACCTTCCCAGTTTATCCATCTAATCAACTGCGTGGCGTGTAGGATGACGGCATAATCAATGACGTCATGAATGGTGTGGATTATGGCGTCAATAACGCATAATTGGTAACGGACTAAGCAATGTTTTACGAATGTTATGTCTTTACTATTTAATAATGAAGCTGTTGACTATTTTGAAAGTAATTTGACTCGCCCCGCCAAATTGGTTTCAAAATATGCAACAGCTTACCTGCATAGTTTTCTGGAAATTGATAGTAGATCGACCCCTACCCGAGCGACGTGTGGGTGGAGCTTAGCTAGAGATGGGCGGGGAATAGCTAAACCTGGAAAGATCCATTACGTTTCTCTATGATATAAATATCCAGAGATTCCTTTGCGCAGAGAACGAAATTCTACAATATATAATAGTCTACGATGGTCATGTATTACCACTAGTATTTCTCAGAAAACTGCGCATACAATCACTTTACAGTTAGTAGTTATCCATTTAAGGTTCGCCAATATCAGCGTCATTAGTGGTCTGGTGAAAATGTTTTTTATTTCCGGACGAAGAGAAAACATATTTTATAGTATCACTTGAACGACTGACTCAATAATCTAGCCATTCACTCGTTGAACAATTTTCAAAAATAATATCTTGGTTTGTAAATGAACATTTTCTATGAGAAATTGAAATTTTCTTTGAACACATTCTTACAAAAGATTAAAGGGTTAACCTATATTGCGGGTATTCACACGTGAGAATCATTAGACACGGCAATACTTCCATCGCACTGAAGAGTGTGCCATCTTGGCTGTGACTCTCAGTTTCACCAGTCATAGTCTGATTGACAGTGAGAAAGAACCCCGCCAGCAGCCACAGAGAGTTTTTGATGGGTGGATGGTGGTTGGTTTCGCATAATTTGATGTAAGAAACATAGCCAAACCTATAATTAAGAAATGTAATAATTACGGGTTTTATCACTCAAAATGTGGGAAATAGCTTCCGAGACACGTTGCATTTCGTTGGGCTGGGAGGAGATCCCCGTCAGTGAGACGCCCCACCCTCTAAGGCCCTTCCCACATGGGTGCCTCATAAAGCAGCCTTATTCCACCACCACGGTATATTTTCATCTTCCTATATTGATCAAGCTTTTGAATTAAATCAATTACATGTCCTATTCTGGTAGCTGTCGCAGCGAAAACTTAGACAAGTGAAAGTTTTGAATATTCAGTTGCATAATGAAGGGTACTCTTAGCAGACAGATCAGGTCGCAGAAGACCTTTTTGTTTAGCGGCAACGAATTTAAATACATTCCGAGCGACTGGTTGATGTAGCCAATAATGCTATTTCTGGCGAGGTGGTTGTAAATTGCCTCTAATTCCAATTCAACGGTAGCAACAATCTTCGTCACCGCTCGTCATCAGTAGGACGTGAGAACATTTCGTAATCATTTCAAGGTAAAGTTAGAAGCTCAACAGCCAGGCCTTAACGAGCCATAGCTGTATGTGCCAAACATGCGATTCACAATCGCAGAACAGCCATACCGCATAACGCATAACGTGTAGGAGTCAAGCGATAACTTACCAGGGACCGATGGGGGACACCTAACGGTATGTCAGGGGGGTTGGGAAATAATACTCCACTAAGAAGCAGACTGTCTTGGGTTGTTTTGCTGATTGGGCTACGATAAGCCAGATGTGGCACCATCATGGGATTTCGCGAGTGATGGCATTACGCTCATAACATAGCCCGATAATATTCCAGCGCGATATATAAGACATGAATGGTGTGGATCTATATCCCGTCCATACTCTAGAACATTGTATTGAATCCGGCAAGTTGTAGAAGATTGCGCTATAATAAGACTCGGGCGTGAGACTTCTTTTACTTGTCAGTTAATGTATTAAACTCTTCATGCCTTAATATATTTATGAAATGTTCTGTGTGGACTAAGATTAATGTCTAAATTTTCCGTAAATTTGGCATTTTTCTCAAAATCATAAACACATTTTTTATTGAAATACATGAAATTACGTGTATGCTCCCTCAAGTCTGTAACGCCCCAGGGCACGCATACGTTATCAATGGTATATCTGAAAACGCTGTGCGATTATAAATTAAATCTCCATATGCCATGTGGTGAGTTTTTGGCGATATTACTGCATTTGGCGGGTGGGTAAGATGCCAATCTTCTTAAAATAAGGTCAACGCATATACTGCTAACGTATTTCTCCACACACATACGCATGCATAACGCGGACGGCTAGCTGCTAAATGGAGAGCACTCATCCAGGAAACGGTTACAGGGTGGAGTGAACAGGACGGCCTGGACCGTTACAGTCTGGAGTGAACAGGGCGGCCTGGACCGTTACAGTCTGGAGTGAACAGGGCGGCCTGGACCGTTACAGTCAGCACAGGGTTAACGCAATAAGGACGCACACATTCATTGTATCCCAAGACCAATGAAATAGTAGATGCCATAATTCTGTTCTATTTCATAGGATAACTGGTTCGTATACCAGCAATTTTCAGCAAGAATATTTCCTACATATGTGTTATCCGTTTCATAGGTCAACGTGTATCAGTCCATTTTGGAAGTTACACTATTGCAAGCTGCAATGGGAGGAAAAGCTGATGTGCATTTAAAAAAATTATCTACAGCAGACGAATACATTATGTACCATTTACGGCCCGCTGTTGCTGAAGTGTATTGCTATTGCTATGAGCACCAGTTACAGTACTGAGACAGAGCACAAAAAACTGAATATTTTTCCACAGTAAAATAAATCGTACTGTTGACTGTTTTGAATATGCTTGGATTGGAAGCCTAAGGCAGCAATTTCTTCCGATACAATTATGCTCAAAATATCCAACGAAACATTTCTTATATCGCGTTCAATTTTGTACTAACTAACGTGTTTCTTGTTTTGTTTTGGAACTATGTTAGCATATTTATGAGCTCTACTGTAGCTTGTGAACTCTTTGACAAAAATGCATTTTACACAGCATCCCGGGATCAGCGGCAAGCTAAAAAAACTGTCCACCGAGTTTGAATGAACGGAATAGAATGAAGGCAATGATAACTACTGGCTTTTAGAATACACGATCCCGGCATCTATTAATTGCCAAATCACTAAGGTTCCGTCTAAGATGGATACTCTTAGTAATCAAAGGCAGTATAACCTTGTCCAGTGTTCGGCGGCAGCCTATATCAATTACTTCATTGCAATATTCCTGTGCATTTCTGTGCAGAGGGAAAATAACATTATTCGTTGTCTGTCGCTAAATACATCCTGGAGGAAAGTGTACCCAAAGCAGTTTAGTTTGTCACATAATTGTCCAGATGCATGTACGAGGCAATATATCACTGTCAATGTCAGACGTGTCCCAATTAGCAATAGAGTTAATTATCTTTAAGGGACGACATTAAGCAGTATCCGTCAGAGTTGAAGAACACGGTGCAATAAACATGGCAACGAACGTAGATTTATGTTGATTTGATGTGTCTCGAAATCTCAGTATTCCCAGTAACAACGATGCGATGGTAATCTGTTCTATGGGCTCATTATTCATTGCCAAGTGTATCTTAGAAAATGACCACTGTGGCATCTTAAGCAATTATTACTGCCTCTATTTGCATATTCCCTACGCAAGTGATGTTGTGGTTTGACGTGAAACCGCCCCCCCCCCCCCGTGAAAAGAGAGGAATGTGACAATAAAATGTTTCGTTCAGCTTTGCCATGCGTGTTTGGCCTTTGCTGAGTTTCACCATGCCGTTTATTTTCCCATTATAAACTAAGCCATACTTATGAAATAGCCATAATATATTATTGTCCACTCCAAGCAGCCAATGCTTG
Organism: Chaetoderma sp. LZ-2023a; assembly: GCA_034401795.1. Classification (NCBI taxonomy): domain Eukaryota; kingdom Metazoa; phylum Mollusca; class Caudofoveata; order Chaetodermatida; family Chaetodermatidae; genus Chaetoderma; species Chaetoderma sp. LZ-2023a. The sequence continues at coordinate 86,027,558 of CM067360.1, forward strand.
GTTCTGCTTTTAAAGCCATGCATACTTACGCGAATTAAGTTTGACCGGACGAAATCTAGCTGAATTATTATTGAACTTTTTCGTTTTTTAAACATGTATCGCGAGAAACTGTTTCTCCGAAACAATCGCATCGAGAAAAATAGGCCAATGAAATTATGTGAAATCGTGTCGTAGAAAACGAGGAGAAAGTGAAACAATGACCCAAGCTCCGCCAAACTTGTCCGCATGTCCAAATCTGAATTCTGATGATCTAAATCTCAAGGTAAGCTGTTGGATATTTTGAAACAAATTTGACGGTTTTTTATTTCGCATTTTCACGAAGTTGAAAAAAGAGATTCTGGGAGAGGGGGGGGGGGTGTGGTTAATGTCGGCGTCGGATTTTTCCCCTGATTTTTTCACCGCTTGAACTCTGATTATTTTATTGCCTGCTTGTGTATGCCGGTTATGTGGCCAGATATAGGTTTTGGCTGTGTTAAGGGTTTTTTAATGACATTTATACCAGCAAGGCGTTGGGCAATTTGAATAAAACTTCACAGAGATGTTCTATGCAATGCTTAGGACTTATCCACAAAAAAAGTAAATTGATTTTAATAATTTTTCCATATTTTTTCACCGTTTGTACTTTGATAATTATAGGTTGATTTGTATGCATGTTATATAGCCAGGTATAGGATTTTGCTGCGTTAAGTGTAATTAAAACAGCATTTACACCCACAAGGGTGTGTGCGATTTGAATAAAACTTCACAGATGCGTTCTATACCATGCTTACAACTTGTCCGCCTAAAAAATAAATTGATTTTCAAAATCTTTCCATATTTTTTCGGCATTGGAACTTTGATAATTTTATGGCTGATTTGCATCCAGGATATATGTAATTATACTGTGGTTAAAGTTTGGTTTATGACTAGCCCATATTAAAAGGAAATTGATTTTAAAATGTTTTCAATGTTTCTTTTGGTGTTTGGACTTTGATAATTTTAGGCCTGATTTGCATCCGGGTTATACGCCTTATGGTTTGGTTAATGTTTTTTTCAAATGACAATTCAATCAGCAAAGACTTGCTTGAAACTTGAAACCTTGAGGATGATTATACATATGGCTCTAACTCTAGCATATTTCTAGACTTTTATAACAAAGCGCTTCATATTGCTGAAAATTGTAATGCCAAGATCGGTCCGCCTATTTTTGGAAAGATTGAGACGAAATGTTTGTAGACACACACAAATGTCTATGGTTAATATTATTATACATCAATTCAACATATAAAATTTGTATCGCTACACGTATTGTTAGAAATGCAATGAGTAGAGCCAAGGGTAGAGCTTATATAAGTTACTATTTTCCATTTAATAGTAGCATATTGCTATTAAAATTTCCAGTATACTGATATTGTTAGTTATATATCCAATATACTCAACATAAACCACGTATCCTTTAATTAGATTGATTTTGTATAAGCAACATATTCTTAACAGACAAGAAAGCGGTTGAACGTAACAAGATCTAACCATCTAGAATAATAAATACCGGTATTATGCAAACATTATTCCTGGTGTCCCTTGGAATAATTCAGGCCGCGATAGCTATTACCACGTGTGGAGCTTTAAAATCTCACGTGATCACTCTGCGAGATGATGACGTAGTAGAATCCCCCAATTAAACGAGACTTACGTTGATGTTGGATTGGAATTCTATAATGTCATCATATTCGCAATAGGGATCACGTCCCTCCCAATGTGGAGGTTTTTTCAAGCCAGTTGCTTACCCTAGCCTGTTTGCACACACGTGGTAATGAGCTCGTTAAAGACTGACTTCTGGCCACTTCACCGCTTCTCACGTGATCCCTACTGCGAAGATGATGCCATTATAGAATCACAATCCAACATCAATGTAAGTCTCGTTTAATTGGGGGGGGGGATTATACTCCTTCCACCTACTTTAGTAAATATCTGCTAGTTTAATAGTGAAGCGTCATATATCCCACCGCTGCACGATATAGACTCGTTACCTACTAACAGCTGTCAAAGGTTTATCACTAATGAAAATATCCTACTCGCATTAACACTTTAACACTCATATCAGCCAAAACGGATTCTGCAGTGTCCATTTGCAGACTAAGAGAAGACTTTTTTAATTTACCACTGGAATGACTGGCTCGGCAATCGAGCCAATCAGTCCAGCGATAAATTTCCAAAAATAGTTATCTCTTGGTCTGCAAATTGACATTCTTACGAGAAAATTAAAATTTTCCTAAGACAGGTTGAGTGTTAACGGGTTAATGACGAAGAAGTAACTATCCATGCCATTGAGCAGTTCTTAACCATTTAAACCCGAAACGTCAAACACCAAATCATTTACAATTTGATAAGAATCATGTTGCGTAATTTCAAATAATTTGAGTGAGAGCTACTACACTGCTTATAACACTAAGGAGCCCCTAAAAATTTGTTTCATATTGTCCAAAATGATACCTGCCTAGTTACCTTGAAACTGAGATTCTGGGAAGGTAGCTGTTCGAGGGGTTAAATGCGCATTAATTAATTTATTTCTATCTTCAGCCTGTAAGTAGATTGGTAGTTTGACACCATGGTTAACGTACACTTAATCAAAAACACTTGCCCCAATTCACCATGCATTCTCAGATAGCAAAATTGAAGATATCAGAATGAATCCATTTGAAGATTTTGAAAATAATTCGACCAAGTAAGAAAGACTATCTTATCTATCAAGATCGTTTTCAAAGTAAAGTTAAAATGCATGCGGAGACTCAGAGTAAGATTAGGTCTATAACAGGATTAAAGCTCTCTTTTAATAATGTTGCTACAATAGTGTTAATTCAAGATACTGGGAGATCTACGCCACAAACCCGGGATTATGATTGATGGCGGCAACTCTTTAAACCTTTCTGGACTATAGAATGAACACACATTTCCAGTGTTAGCTATGCCCCGCCCATTACTATCTAAGCTCCACCCACACCTCGTCCGTCCCTGATTATCAATGTCCAGGAAACTATACAGGAAAGTTATTAAATATAATATATTAATATATTATATAAATATACTCTCTCTCTCTCTCTCTCTCTCTCTCTCTCTCTCTCTCTCTCTCTCTCTCTCTCTCTCTCTCTCTCTCTCTCTGCCTCCCTCTCCATCTCCACCCCTCTCACCCCTCTCTCCCTCTCTCTCCTTCTCTCTCTCTCCTTCTCTCTCTCCCTGTCTCTCTCACTCTATCTCACACTCTCTCCGCAGTTTTACGCGTGTTTGAATCGATTTCAGCCCAATTAGTTTCAAAATATTCAACAGAATGTTTATTAAATTACCAATTCCTCAAGTGCATACAATTGGCTCACTTTCATTTTCATGAGCTTGTGATTATGACGTCAGGTAACATGTATCGCAATTGATTATGACGTCAGATACTTGAGTAACAGATACGATCTCACCATTAATGCGCACTAATATTGTGGGAATATTGCTGTTGGTGCCGCCTATATGTCCGTCCGTCCGTCCGTCCGTCCGTCCGTCCGTCCGTCCGTCCGTCCGTCCGTCCGTCCGTCCGTCTGCACTTATGAGAGTACACATGTGGCCTGATTTGTAAGTACAGGGGTCACTTGTGGCTTATTTGGCACGTGTGGCAGGCAAGCCACATGTACATCTGCTAAAACTGGTCAGTTGGCATTTCTGGCTTACAAATACAATTTTGGTAGAGCAGGCCACACATATTACGGACAAGATGTTATCGTCCATTATGGCCATCACGGACAAAAAGATCCAGTGTTTGAGTTATATTATGCGGGTAATTAACATACATACCCGTTATTGGACTCGCACAGAAATTAAAACGACTCCCTTAATTCTTTCCGGAATCGAGGATTCGTGTATCATGTCGTTAATTACGTAAGTGATAAACGGGTACTACGAATCTCATAACCGGGTATAAGAGCGCGGAGTCGATGACGTTGAAGTCGGGGTGCTTGGGTTTCATGAACTACATAGAAGACAAAATACGAGTCACCGACTATCGAGATAACCGTGATCTTTTGGCAACATCGCCATGTCCGTTTTGCGCGTGTTTATGCCTGGTAAGTTTAATAACTAGTAATTTAAATACCTAATGCCATCAGTAATTTACCGTTCAGATAATAACCCATTCCACCCCCAAAAACAGTTGATTAGAATAATGGGATTATCAGATATTTCTACAGAGAATGGTACTTGTCAGTTTCCACTCCTTGAAACACCCAGCTTGTACGAAATGACAAAGCTCCGCCGCCTCACCTAATCCTACCAAACGCCTTGCATAAAATGACATTAAACATGCTGAAATAGAAATCGGCATTTCCCGGAACTTTGTGTTTTTAGCGGAAAACAACTCTTCATTAAAGCACGCAGTATGATTTCATCCTGAACAGTTACTCGCCAACCACGGCAAAAGAAATTACTCAATCTAAAGACTCGTATTTCAGTCACGCGACTACACTGAGTCTACAATTTCCTGCGTGGTCATATTTAATTTGCGTGCACATGATATATTTTACGAAAGATATTTTCACAACATTTTAAGGTCGGTTGATCTTTTTTGATTAATTAATCGCGTAGCAGATAACTCTTATAAATATTTTACGGCTGGCTGGGTGCATGATTATCTTATCTGAAATTCGTTGATGCCAATAATAGCAATAGTTTCCGAACAATTAAGTTTGAAAATATAACAGAAGTTTATATATATAGTAATCAGTAGGGGTTGAATTGGGGTTGGGTCAGTGAGGGGTACGCCCCCCCCCACCCACCCACCCCACCCCCTCCACCCACCCACCCACCCCCACCCCCTCAACCCACATTAAAAAAAATTAGATGCTCTTAGAAGCTATCTCCTGCATTCTGAGTGAGCACAAAGAACATTTGCTTTCCTTGCAAATTATATCTAATTCTATTTATTAACCCTTGTACTTGCATTTTCAGCTTCTATTTTCTGTTCATTAGCAGGATAACTAATATTAACGTTAAAGATTAATAATGCAACTGAAAGATATTGCTGTTGTAGATAGCAACACATCTCAGCTGCGCCCTTCTCGAACGTGTTGATAACTGCCTGTTCAGCAGGACAAAGATTAAGTTTTTCATTTATAATTTTTTAATTGTTAAAATAGGTATGTACAGAAAAAATTAACTTAATCTAATGATAAATGAGAAATTGACAATCATTTTAAACAAACAAAAATGTGTGAAAGACCTGTGGCCTTTAAAAAATGTGCAATGTATGCCTATAGCGACCACTTTATGAAACCCAAAACAGGGCTGGAAATAAGAGGCGAACTGTCGTTCAGGTTACCTGCAGGTTGCCTCGTCCATTAAAGTGGTGAAGCGGTCACCGTTCCCCATGAATTCTGATTCACTAAATTAAATAAATGTTCCCCATTCAACTCCATACCCCACCCACCCCCTAAATCAACAGCTTTATTAAATACTCGGCTGTAAAATAATAATAATACCAGTAATAATGCTAATATAGCCATGGCTCCTAGTTTATACGCTGGACCATTTCCTACTGCAAACAACAAAGAAGAACTCATATTCCTAATATATAGGGTACGTTAATATTATATTAAACCATTTTCTAGCATGTCAGATTAGCCTTGCTGGCTGAAGATTTAATATAAAAAATCTTACTGTAAATGCTCTATATTTCGACTCACTTATTATCCTGGTTTCTAATAATTTAGATATATTTCTGTTAATGTACATACCCTATTAACAGAAATGTCTGTTAGAGGCAGATTGCTGAATATTTTGAAAACAATTTGGATGCAAACTGTTTTTGTATAAAGCAATGCAACAACCTTAAGAATTAATTCTTTTCTTCTCAAATCCATATACATGTACTTGAAATTCATTTATTTACAGCAACAACATAGTTTCTTGAACTTGTTAGCTATGTTAAATAATGATGATGTGTGTTGCTTAGAATTCTTTTTAATTAGTTCCTATGATGCAAACTGTTGCTACCTGGGACAGCAACAACTCTGAGTAAGCTGTTTCCTATTTCTTTACTTGAAAGTCAATTAGTATCATTTCTTTTGGTATACCTACATACATTTGTTACAGGCATATAACAATTAACCTTTGGAACCAGTGACATAACAACACATAATGGTAAACAGTTCTGCTTCATGACTTGCCAAGTATAGCTGAGATAAAGCTGTTTATTTGACAGTTAAGATGTAGATCCTCATTGGTGGCAGGTCAAAGTTTTAAATCAATAGTGATATATTTGTTAGTTACACTTAAGATGGTTTTTACAACACCCTTTTAGCACCCATAGTGCAAGCCATCTAACCTTGGCAGGTATGAATAACAGTACTAGTGCATTATACTAAATAGGGTGATAGGTTAAAGTTGACAGTCTACTACAATGTATATTAGTATGACGCCGCCACTATTTTAAGGTGAATGAATGAATGAATGAATGAATGAATGAATGAATGAATGAATGAATGAATGAATGAATGAATGTACTCTTACATGTAGCTGAATCTTGTGAACCGTTATGTAGACTGCTGGGTCATTTCATTAACTCACACACAGGACAATTACATACATGCAAACACAAGATGGATGTGAATTGGTGATGGTCCAGGGGATTATTTTATTGTTAATTAATTTCTTCATGGGACAATATGCATTGTTTTATTGCAAAAGATAAAACACATGTTCAGTGTTTGACAATCACTCTGCAATTTGGTTACCCTGGTATCCACTCCCCACCCTATCAAATACGTTTTACACAGATTACAACCGGTAGAAATCTAATAGGTTACTGCGCCCATATTTATTGCAACCTGTATGGTAACCTGTGGGGGTACTATGCTGAATATTACGGTAACCTGTTATGGGTTACTGTGGTCAGTTGCTTATTTCCAGCCCTGCAAAACTAATTTGACTGGGCGCTGTTGCTTACAGGGTGGGTGGGGGGGGGGTTGAGCTGTCAGACTGGGGTTGCGAAGTAGGGTGGAGGGAGAAAAAGGCGAGACATTGGTATCACTTTCCCGACGGCAACGGCGTCAACAATGTTAAGTTTTTCGTTTAGCAAAACATCTCGGCTTATATCTCAAGATTTGCTAATCCTATTCCAACCAAACTTGGGTGCATGGTTTCCCATACTGTTAGGAAACAGCAGAATGGTTACGAGGTCGCAGGGTCAAAGGTCAAAGTCACTTTGACCTTGATACAAAAATTTGTTTTTTCAACTTTAAGTTTTTGCGTTTAGCATCCTATTGAATCTAAACTTGGATATATGTTAAGGGACAAAGTTAAGAAATGGCATGCTGGCATTAAGGTCACAAGGTCAAACGTTACGGTCACTGAAAAAGCGGCGATATGCGAGACATTTATTTCCGCGGAATTCTTGTTTTTGTCAAAATGTTATCAGAAGGACAAGACTTATGACAAGGCCCTTGGCCTTTAGTTTACAGTATTTAAGCAGTGTTAGCTCACCTGGCCAAAATGGCCAAGTGAGAGCTTATGTTGTGGCGACAGTCCGATTCTGATTTTCCATTTTCGAAACTGTCGTACAAACAGTTTGGCGGCTATCTTTGATCATTTCCCCGCCAAAATCTCCCATACTAAAGCAATGGGAAAGTTAAAATGTCTTCTTCTTGATAACTACTTGGCCGATTTAAATTGTATTTGGCAGGAATCCAAGTTTGTTCAAGCAAAGCTGATCGGCCAATTTGGATTTTGGTCGAATTTTAGAAATGTCTTTAAAAAACTGCCTGTGCAATCGATTCAAAACTCATGAAATACCACCTAGGGGAAGAGCTAAACCAAGTTTGTTCAAGAAAACTTGATTGACCAAATAGTTTGGCGTCCATCTTGGATGACTTAGTTTTCACAAAAATGACTTCTCCAGAACCGCTGAAGGGATAAGGCCGAAATTTGGCAGATATGATTAGGGACCAAGGTTCATTAATATGTGTTCAAGCGAAGTTGATCCATTTAAACAACATGGCCGCTGTGGGCCAATCAAAATATAGCGTGTTTGGCGGCCATTTTGAATTTTTTATTTGATGGATTCGGGGCCGAAATTGGTTATTATTATATATATATATATATATATATATATATATATATATATATATTTATATATATATATATATATATATATATATATATATATATATATATATATATATATATATATATATATATATATATATATATATATATATATATATATATATATATATATATATATATATATATATATATATATATATATATATGCTCAATAGTGGTATTCTAATATCAAATTAGCCATTTTTGAAATCATTTTCCAGGCAAAAGCTCCCATACTAAAGCAATGTGTAATTTAAAATGTCACCTACTGGAGAACCAGTTGGCCGATTTCAATTATATATGGCAGGAAGAATCCTAGAGATTCAAGTTTGTACAAACGATCCAGATCGGCCAATTTGGCTGGTGGCCATCTTGGATTTTGGCTGACTTTTGGAAACGTCTTTAAAAATAAAATTAAAAAAACTTCGTGGGGCGGGGGTGATTGATGCAAGCCTCTTGAAATATGATATACGCCAAGAACTGAATCAGGTTCGTTCGAAGGAACTTGATTTGCCAGATAGTTACCAATGTGTCAGTGGCCAATAATTGCAGGTGAGCGATACAGGCCCCTTGGTACATATCTTAATGGCTATGATGTTTGTATTTAAATTTTCAGATTCCAAGATACATGTATGAACTTCTGAAATATAAAACCTGTTGGTGCTGTATTATTTTCTACTCGCTGTTCATTCAAACTTTTTTATCATTCGAGTTCGAGTCGATTTCATGACTCTTTTTATATTCATATTATTTCTCACAAAGATTTCTTGCTTATTTTTACTTGTCCCTACTTTTTTTTAGCTTTCCTGTGCACATTTGCGTAACTCATTCATTCCTATAAAGTTTTCTGTTTGGCGGTATCCCATGTCTAGTTTCATCCTTGATCGATGTGTAAGGTATGTAATACAACATCCTTTTTATATATGCTGTCTGCATAATCTAAGTAATATATTTCAACCTGTCCAATAGTACCATATTTATCCTAATTTTCTCTAATTTTAGTCATGGTAGCTGGTGTTGCTTTTGAGTCTGATGCAGTTGAATGGTGTTGCTGTCATCGCTGACTTACATAATCATCCAACTCGACTGGTAATCACTATGCCCGACGGGCTGTAAAATTATGATAAATACGGTATAAATATATAAAATATATAAATTTTGAAAACAATATTCTTACTATCAAATTCCAATTGTCATGCATCTTCCAACATCTAAAACCAATGAAATGATCATATAAATCTAGAGGAGCATAAATTTGTAGCAATTATTCATTCATCTTGCACTAATTCAATCTTATATGAATTTGAGTGAACGTGCATGTAAGCACAGATTTTGTACCAGCATCCTCGAAATAGAACTAAGCGATAGAAAATTCAACTTCCCGCACTGAGAATGGAATTTCAGATGTTCAGTAAAATCATATAACCCTTAAATACCGTCTAGATTTATTCAATACAATTTCAATTTTCTCGTAGAAAATGTCCGCTTGTAGGCCAAGCGTCCATGAAGTTTGTTTTGGAACATGTGTTGACAATAGGCCATTTTCTTGTTTATGCATGGTGATGTCACACCAGCGCATGAGCATTAGCTGGTTGGCAAAAGATACACCATGCTCACATGTGTTGAGTAGATAAACAGTCGTATTAGCTATGTCTAATTTTACGATTCACTGAGATATTGCGCGAAATAAAGATATGACGAGAGGTTGCGAGTGGGTGGAGTACGGATAGATGATCCTTGCATCATTCAGACCAGATGGGTTCTAAATATATCACCGTTGCCAACGAGCAACTACAGATATATAGGCATATCTGAATGTATGTTCGCGGTGGGAAGTTGCCTATGCGGTGTGGTGTGACCTCTCTTTTGTTGCTTGCGAACAGGTGGGGTCACCTATTTCCCCCATCCCACCCCACCTAGGGATGGTGTCGTTGGTGTGGAGAATATTAAACAATATGCTTGGTTTGCATACATTTAACACACATATGTATATCTATAATACTGCATCCCATTAAGCTCATACATAAATGTACAGCTAGGTAGCTTAAGATGTCGACTATTTTGAAAGAAAATTACAAATATGTCTATTTTTCAGTTTCATATCATACCCTTTTGTACTTTTCTCGTCCGGTAGGGGAGAACAGTAAGCCAATTTACTCCCAAGTACAACTCAACCCATAGTTGATGGACAAATCACCTCACACAATGGCCAACATTTACCCATTTTATTTCAAGTGCAGTACATCATATGCACCCCAGACCTATGGACAACTCACCTCATAGCTGATAGACAAATCATCCCAAATAATGGCTAACATTTACCCATTTTATTTCAAGTGCAGTACATCATATGCACCCCCGACTTATGGACAACTCACCTCCTAGCTGATGCACAAATTACTCCACACAATGGACATGATTAATTTATATATCCCTTTTCTTTCAGGAACAGCAAACCCATATGCTCCACAGACTTATGTACAACTCACCTCATAGTTGAGGGACAAACCACCCCACAAAATGGCTAAAATCTACCGATTTAATTTCAAGTGCAGTATCTCATATGCACCCCAGATTTATGGACAACTCACCTCATAGCTGATGGACAAATCACCCCGCATAATGGACAATTTGCGCCTGGGTATTATGGACAATTTGCCCCTCAGTAATATGGACAATGTACCTCATAAGATGGACGCGTTTAAGGTGCTACTCAGGTGTACCGACTGCACCACGATGCGCCCTGGAATACAAATTTGCACAAGTGTACTCTCATTTGTCTGTCTGTCTGTCTGTCTGTCTGTCTGTCTGTCCGTCCGTCCGTCCGTCCGTCCGTCCGTCCGTCCGTCCGTCCGTCCGTCTGTCTGTCTGTCTGCCTCTGAATGGCTGACGGACTGTCTGGCTGACTGGCTCTCCGAGGCATATCTCCGGAATCCTATGAGGTAGAACACCGCATTTGGCGCATACATTCATATTACTACTGTCTAGAAACAAGTTTAGTTTCAGCGCAAATGGTTAAACATCGAGGTCACGAGGTCACTTAGTGCATACCGAAATACACATTTTCGTGGATAACATTTTTAGCCATAGGTCAGGAACGCACGTATGTAGAAATCACAAAATTTAGCACATTAATTTATATTATAGGTGACTATAATTTGGATGAGTTTCAGGACAAAGCAGCACCTCTCTAGGTCACGAGGTCAGGAAGTGCAGACCAGAATACGCATATTTGACAATAACACCGGATTGAAAGAAGATAGACTCACCAAATTTAGCACACACCTCCATATTACGTCAGGTTATGGGTAATTTGAGTTTGATGTCAAGACTAGTGATCGACTATGTAGGTCGTGCTTTCACTAAGTGCATTTCAAGACAGAGCACAAAGGGATGAGCCAGTGTCTCGCTCAAGTACATTCTAGTCGTTCATGCGGCCGAAGGCCGGTGTGAGTATTGTGGTTGGTGCCGCCTGCCTGCCCACCTGTTTGACCACCTGCAGGCTGGTTGACTGGCTGCTTGGCTGCCTGCCTGCTTTGCTGCCAGTCTGCCTGCCTGCATGCAATGCATGTCTTCCGGCATGGCTGGTTGACTGCTTGTCTGCCTGTCTGCATGCCTGCCTACATGCCTGCTTTCCCGGCTGCCTGCCTGTCTGTCTTCCTGCCTGGCTGTCTGTCTACTTGCCGGCCTGTCTGCCTGCCTGCCTGCCTGCTTGCCTGTCAGCCTGCCTGTTGTTTGTTTGTCTATTACCCGAGGCATATCTCCGGAATCCTATGAGGTAGGTAGACCCGACCATTTTGGCACATACATTCACATTATGAGCGGCCAGAAGTTTTTTAGTTTCGAATCAAAGGGCCGAACATCAAGGTCACCGGACCACTAATTCGTGCACAAAAGAATACACATTTCCGTCGATAACTTTGCAATGCAAGAAGGAAGAATCACCAAATCCGTACCATGCACCTCTAGTGTGGTTAGTCAGTACTAACATTATGTGTCAGGACAAAAGTTCAAATATCTAGATCATGGAGAAACTAGGTGCATCCCGATATATACATGTGTATACATAAATCGCATTCATATTATACACGGCTATAGAAACTTTAGTTTCAGCTCAAACGTTCAAACTATTCAGCAGCATGTTTACTAAATATTGAATTATTCCTTTGTTCCACCATTCTCCTTGGCTATGATGAAATGGTCTCCATATAGGCATATTATCATTTGGATAAAATTTATGTAAGATAAAAAAAAGTTTCGGTGAGACAAGAATTCATAATTCTCCTCCTGCAATCAGTCGAATATATCACTGGACACAACAAGAATACACATATAAAGGCAAATACAGCTGCCATATTGGAATTGTTCAAGGGTCGTACTGCCACAGTTATCCATTCAGGCTACGATATATATAAATAGGTTTAGTGTGCTCTAAACCTAAAGCTTAGCATTTTAAACAGCAAAAAATAAGACTAGCTGTGATTAGATGACCAAATAAGGATATCCTCGCGGCCATTTTGAATATATGCAAATTATGAGGTTAGAAGGGTCAATATCAGAGTATTACTTGTAAAGAAGAGATAGTTCCCAATGGCTACACCTATGGTCATAGGCCAACTAATTCGCCATACTCGGAGACAACAAATACAGAGCCAGGGGAGGACGTCATTGCATAAATCTGCTAAGGTGACCTCAAGAAAGAAGGACTAGATACACTCGAGGCAAGGATACACCTGAGAAAGCTAACGATTTTGGCTGAGGACAAGACACAGTGGGCAAAAACGAAGAAAACTGATTGCAGCTGTAGGATGTTTCTACTACCACAGCCGCAGAATACAGTAATCGTACACACACGCACACACACACACACACACACACACACAGACACACACACGCACGCACACACACACACACCACACACACACACACACACACACACACACACACACACACACACACACACACACACACACACACACACACACACACACACACACACACACACACACACACACACACACACACACACACACACACACACACACACACACACACACACACACACACACACACACACACACACACACACACACACACACACACACACACACACACACACACACACACACACACACACACACACACACACACACACACACACACACACACACACACACACACACACACACACACACACACACACACACACACACACACACACACACACACACACACACACACACACACACACACACACACACACATATATATATATATATATATATATACATTATGAATGTCTGGATGTATGGACGTCATGAACCCATAAATATTGGCATCCTGTCTTAAATCTCAATCACAAGATTAACGTATACAAAAATAAAATCAAAATAGACAGCTATTCCGTAAGGATAACACTTCACATTCGACATGATCTCGCCTATACCGGTTATATAATTATTAATTGAAATATATATATATATATATATATATATATATATATATATATATATATATATATATATATATATATATAGCTTACGTGTTAAATCTGTAAAAGAAACGGGTTCATGTTGGATAGTACATATGGAAGGAAGCCACGCTAGATATTTCCAACGTGGTGTCGATGTAATTTAGATTAGTGCATCCAGGTTATCTCGTCCAGTTGAATCGATGTCGATGATCCCTGACGAGTCCAGAACTCCTGATGACTATGTACAGGCTAATTGATAGCTGCGAGACAAATTTAAGATTTTGATGCTTCGATGCAAGCTGTAACAGCTGTTCAACGCCTGTGTTGATTTCATTTTGGCAATTTTCCAACGACTATCAGTCAATCATGACATTTCTCAGTGCTTTCTCATTCTTTTGGCTACTGTCTGGTCCAACCACTAAGACATTATGATCGTGCCAGCATGCATAATACTGTGTCTCTAATTATTCTCAGCAATCAGTAAAGGACACCAACATACATATTTCTACTGTTGCCGTGTGCTATTTACAGTAGCATAATGGCTACTAATTGGCAAACAGAAGCAGGAACAGACACTTTGACCTGAATGTATACATTTGTAACGTAAATAACATTTGGTTGCATGTATAACCAGGAAATTGGATTTGCAACAAAAATTAGATTTTGTTAGTAATATAATATTCGCATATAAAGGAGATCGGCCAGAAAGTACTGAACTCTGAAATCCCACTTTTGAGAGGGTCATGAGCGATCTACACCTTTTTTTATCTATGGCTAAATCCGAGCAGATATGTGAGTGCATCTAGGAGAAATGAAGTGGCCTAAAAAAGCTTCTAGAACTTTTTTTAACCTGCGCTCGCATTCAGGAAGGATGGCGTGTCAGAAGAGGCTTCTAGACTATTCTCAACGAAGGAAAGTGCTAGTTTTTTGTCTAATTATAAGCAGTCTAGCAAATATGCGTACTTAAATCATATATGCAATAGTTTCGTAATTTGAATATAGTATTGTAAATACCGTATCGCAATGCGGTAGTCTGGTGTTCGGCATGCAAGTGATAGGACTGATACACATACATAAATGAGCCAAATATTAGTAGAAAAATATTTGAATCATAATGTGTTGTTAACATTTGTTCATGTAAAATACATTTAACAAGAGCTGTAATATAAGTTTAATAACAGTTAGAAATGATAAGTGAATAGTGCGGTTGTGATTTATATCCGTCTCGAAAGAGTGGGGAGCAACATCCAGCTCGCATCTAGAAGTGTTTAGTGGAGCAGAAAGTCAGATTGGTTTCACACAACAGACCCAGAGATTAAGAAAATGTGTCCGATTTACCAACTTGTGCCGCACATGCGAGCCTGACCTCAGTAAACCTTTCTTGAAGAGGAGTAGTGAAAATTCCCAAGATGATCGCAGCTGGAAGTGTGTAGTGGAGCAGAAAGTCAGATACGTTTCATAGAACAGACCCAGAGATCAAGAAAATATGGCCAATTTACCACCTTAGTAAACCTTTCTTGAGAGGAGATGTGAAATTTGCCAAGATGATGTATTATTCAAGACCCCAGAAGAACCTTTAAGTGAGGAAATGGCATGGTCTCGATTAAGAATATGGTTTTAAATTAGATATTGTGCCTAGATTTCCTAGACGTAGCCTTACATTATTCTTCATCCCCTATATGGTTTAAAACACCATTGGTTGTTACCGCGCTAGTCATACAAAATTGAAATGTATTCCAATTACAACAGTAACACCATTTATTGTCTGTAGTAGGTTATTAAATACTTTAACCGAAAATCATACACAGTGATTATCCAATAATTTGATAAAACACCATTATAATTTCACGTTCGAACGATACAATTTACACAGCAGTCTGGCTACATGGCCATGACAAGACTGGAAGTTGGGAATTGGTACTATTTTTGTGATCGATGACTGGTTTTATATACTAACCGATGATCAGTTAATGGTCGATCATAACAGGTTCTCATTTTTTTTACTCATTTTGATTTCAGTAATTATAGCGTGCTCGAGGATAATTGCACCCCTTTCAAACCAAGTCGCATGCATGACAGATTCTTAATAATTTAAGAAATAATCTGTTGAATATTTTGAAACTAATTCGACTGGAAGCTGTTGCTGTCTTAGGCAGCAACAGCTTCCAGTCAAATAGGTTTCAAAATATTCAACATGTTATTGGTATGGTTGCTTTGAAATTAACATACTATTTCTGTTCTGAAAGAATTAATGTCTTAGACTAAGGAGTAATACTATTTAGTTGTAACAATTAAATTTAAATTATTTTCCAAAAAGTATTCGTTTTCTAGCTTGACCAGTTAAAATATATTAATAAAGTCAATTTAGAAACAACCAAAATCGATTTCTGAAATCATGATCGATCGGTTGGTTGAACATGCACACCAGACAATCATCGATCAAATCGATTAATTAGACCAACACTAGGTCACTTCCAACAATCTATATGTATATCTGTCATGATCGAAATATGTCACATATGCATTATGCCATGGTCTCTTTTTTGTCCATACGAAAGGAACTGGAAGTAAAGGCTTATTAACCAAGTAAATTAATCTCACTTAAGCAGGATATTAAATGCTCGAAGTTGGTCCAATTGTTATTTTCTATTTCAATCACCGCCACGGAAAATACAAACAATTGACTTTCCATTTTAGCTATGCCCCGGCTATCACTAGCTAAGCTCCACCCACACCACACTCGTATAGGAATTGGTCGATCTCTGAACTCTCTGACTCTCAATTTCCAGAAAATTATGCAGGTAAGCTATTGAATACTTTGGAACTAATTTGACTAGCTGCTATTGCTGCCTGCAAAAGCTTCCAGTCAAATTAGTTTCAAAATATTCAACAGCATGTGTATTAAATAGTAAAGACATACAATTTGTACAACGTTTCGGACTACTAAGCGTTAATGACGGGGCAAATATATTCATTTATGACACAATGATTATGACATCATCCTAAGCGCCCCTTCTCTGATTCTGACGTCATATGACGTCAGATTGATAGAGGGACACTCTGGACATGTGAATTGTGTTATTAGAAATGCTAGAGTAGAATTAGTGTTGATACATAGCCATTGGTGTACTCCACCGTCATCTGTCTGTTCTACTCGTTATCTATCGTAACAGATAATTGTCGAAAATAGAGGGATTCATTTCGAGCTATGTTCCGGCCATTCCTAGCTGAGCTCCACCCACGCTTTGCCCATGTTGGGATTGATCGAATGCGGAATTCCCAAAATCCCAATATCTAGGTAACTATACAATTAAGTTGTTAATTGTTTGTAAATTAACTTGATTGACTACTGTTCAGCGCTCAGTCAAATTAGGTTCACATTATTTAACCGACTGTTTATTAAGTAGTAATAACATACAATTCGTACACTTGGCAGACTATTATATGTTCATGACAACGGTCATTCATTACACATTTTGAGTGTGACGTCAGCAAACATGGGACGTAATTAATTATGAATCAACACATCATTTTCTTGATCAACAGACTGTATGTATCCAATCTGTTGATGTTGATGAGAGGTAGATACAACTGCATTCTAAGTTATCCCTCTAAGTCAGCTTAAATCCACTGGAATATCAGAAGCCATGCTAGATGTTAAAGGGATGGTAATCTTATCGCATATCTTGTATTGTACTGATAGATTATGGTGTATAGATCCCATATCATTCACATCCTGTCACATTCGCTTATCTGCCTCACAATTATCTGCTTCGTAATATTGCGTAAATGTTGAACAGTGATCGCCGCCATTTTGTATCCTCAGGCGATAGTCTGTGATGTCATGCAAGTGCCAATGCATTACATTCTTTAATATGTACGACTTATCCTGTTGACTACTTTGGAACTAATTTGACTGGATGTTGTTGCTGCCATAAGTTAAATTAGTTTCAAAATAGTCTTACCTGTATGATTGCTTTCATGCGAAATTGCCAAACTATAGCTGGCACCTCTATGACGGAGCGTATATACCGAGGCGGGCACGCTAGGATTTTTCTGATTGGTTGAAATGCAAATCATGATATCAATCATAGGCTGTAGAAGTGTACCAACATTTAGCTACTAAAGCCTTAATGTCTTTCTTTAGCGGCATGATAAAAAGCATATAATTACGTGCATAGTTTATGAGTGTCATATTAGATCACCTTGTAAACATGGGATTGTCTTGTTGGAAGTCATGACCCCGCAGGATGTCTTATAATTCACTTAAGTCCCAAAAGAAATTATGTTTTGAAAGTACCAGGTGAGCTAAACGTCCCAGGTGAGCAAAAGATGGATGCCATAGATGTGCATCAATGATGATTGCGACATACAAACCTGTTGTTTACTAAATATGCCAATCATTGGGACGGTGGGAAGTCGAGCAGGCCGGGTCATCTCTTTGTATGTAGTAGAGGCGTACTAATGCTAAATGAATGGGATGCTGTTTATAGAGTTAGATAACCAGCAGATGAAATTAATAGAATAATATGTGAAATGGACGAATTGATTGGAAAAGATTCTATGGTTCTGAGTTGATGTGTATTTGAAAATAGTTTAGATAAAAGTTGTTGCTGTTCAGTCAGCATTCACTTTTATAACATTCAGCAGTTGTTGGTAACGTAGTTTTGGAAATAATCGATGTATAGTAATCAGTGTTGGGATGAGTGAAACTGAACGTGATAAACAGACTTAGTTAGTGACGTAAGCAATCTAGTTTCTCATACTAGGCTAGAGCAGCACCACCTGTTAATGATATCATCCAGCACATGTGCTTTGCACACTAGCATTCCCGAGACTTCTCCATTAGTAGGAAATGGACAGGACATGGACATTGTAGCATCCTTTAGGAATTAATAACAGAATCGAGATTTGTTGATAAACTATATGTCACTCATTTGATGGCATGTAACAACAACACCTTCCGTAATGTTGTTAGTTAGCTGACAGATCACATCAAACCAGAACCGGTCCCCACTGCTCTGTCTATGTGAGGCACAATCTTTATGGAAGAATTGGGCAGAGTATGATTGGTCAGAATGACGTCATAACCAATCAAGGATGATCAGACTCTGCAGTAAAGACGTATAGAGAATAGATTTGTGCGCCAGGCAAAGGATGGAGGAATCACTGATTGGCTGAAAGGACCAATTAGTTATCAGGTCAGAACTTCTAGGAAGAAATAAGCAGAGGTTGATTGGTGGACTGATTGTTCAGCCAGTCAAAGTGTGCTTATGGAATACCTAGAAGAGTTGTAGGAATAGATAGGAATAGATTCCGAGAGAAGTTGTACGTTTCTGCGAAATGTATAGAGGTGTATTGAGGCATGGATTGAGAGTATATAAGGCGAGATTTCACTTAGATAATTTAATCCATCACCATCTGTGATTCGCTAAATACCTCGTGCATGCTTAGTTTTAAGCTGTGGCTTGTATGCCTAGCGAAGCTTTGATATTAGTAGACAGGATTAGGACTTAGAAGATAATTAGCTATTGTTAGATTGTACAAAAGAATTCGTATCAAATATTCATTGTGAGCGATTTTGCTCTAGATCACAACTTATTATTATTTGTAAATAAAGTATTAATCTTACGTCTATGTAAGACCCGCCTTTGTTAGTCAATAGGAATCTAGCTGAGCTGGGGGTAACACCCAGTCCTTACTTGGAAATTAGAATAGTCAGATAGGCCCAGCAGTCTCAAGATAAATATCGTCTATCCACCATCAGTCAGACGAGGCGAGCCGACTGCAGTTATCCTTCATCACCGCCGGTGACAGTTGTCGCAGCAACGCTGTCCAGTTACCGGTAGTGGAGCGGGATCCATCATTGTATATATATATATACTGTTATATATATATATATATATATATATATATATATATATATATATATATATATATATATATATATATATATATATATATATATATATATATATATATATAAGTAAGAAGTTCCCGACCCGACGACCCCTCTGAAGAGAAATCTCAAATCTTCAAACTGAACATCTATTAAGAGATAGGTTAGTTATCCTTTAAGTCCAACAGAACTACATAGTATTCGCTGACACATCGGACGCCTTTCTCTCTAGATCGAAGTGACGTCTGCTTAGATATCGCCTAGAGCCGTCTCTAGGGTAGTCACCATGCAGTGGCTGTTTCCATGATCATGCACAAAGAAAACCTTTGCTTTTTCTAGATTTCATGTCATGTGTGTTGCCATGTTTACCATTTCCGGTTTACTGTATGTATTTGGAAGCATGCCAGACATTTTCCTCCACAACCCTGATTCCACACCATTTTCGGTATAGAGATAATAAGCAATATTCCTTTATGATGTAGACACGCTTAGATAGATGTATTGAGTTGCTAAGCCGCATCAGTCAGCAGTAGCTATATTGTGATGTTATGCCGTGTCGTTCAGCAGTAGAGATATCGAGTTGTTACGCCGCGCCATTCAGCTGTAAAGATATTGTGTTGTTAAGCCACATCATTCAGCAGTACACGGATTCACTTTTTAAGCCCAATCATTCAGCAGTCGAGTTAGTAACGTTGTTAAACCATACCATTCAGCAGACGCAGAGAGTTGACATGGATAGAGCCTTTGACAATTGGCAGAAACCTGTTTCAAATTCCAGCCAATCTCTTCTCAAACTAATCACCAAAGTTCAAGTAACGTCTATGTCTCAAATAAGTAGTCGCCACACGAATGAAATGGCGGCAGCCCTGTGGTCATTCAGAGGAGTAGACTAAGCGGATACAGAAGACCCGACAGGAAGCATTTAAGGGAGATAATTGTTTGGCGTTTGCGTGTTTGTCACTAATTGACGTAATATTTATTCGGGAAAGTTGGCATTAGCCAGAGGCTTGTACAAGAGCCTCATATTAAATCTGTTTTGTGCCATCTCTCTAAGCAGATAATTTTAATATCGGATGATTAAAGGGAAAAACTCATCTGAAGAGGAAGATGTGTATTTCCGTGTTAATAACGCAAACGTGGCCGCCATATTGCCTTGCACAGTAATCATTAATAAATTCAAAGTACCCACACCATTCTGATATAATACTTAAAGAATGTTAACCATTTAACACTTACATTTGTTCAAAATTATTTTCAATTTTCTCGGCAAGACCAAGAGACGACTATTTTTTAAAGCTTACCACTGGAATGAATGCCAGTCATTTAAGTGGTGGATTTTCAAAAATAGGCTTCTCTTGTTCTACAAATGGACCGTTCTCAAGGCCACTGCTGAAGCCGTTTTTGGCAGATATGAGTTTTAAAGGGTTAATCGTGGTATACACATGTAACCACATATTACAAGAATGGATCGAGACTTAGACATTTCTGACCAGACAATTGATGATGGCATATAGCGTTAGGAAATTTACTGGAACGACTACCGTAATAGAATAGTTGATGTGAGTGGAATACATTATCAGACATTGCTGTTTTTTAATTGTAGGTATTCTGCCATTTTTGACTGGTGTGTGAATGGATATAATTCATCTTTCCTGAGTATCCATTTATCATCTGACGTCATATGACGTTATAATCAGCTAAGCGGCGTGTAGGATGACGTTATACTCATTACGTCGTAAATGATTCTATTTGGCCCGCCTTTAACTCTTAATAGTCTGACACGTTGTACGAATTGTGTGTCGCTACTATTTAATAAAACATGTTGTTGAATATTTTGAAACTAATTTAACTGGACGCTGCTGCTGCCTATGGCAGCAACTGCGCCCAGCCAAATTAGTTCCAAAATAGTCAATAGCTACTTGTACAGTTTTCTGGAAACTGATACTCAAGGAGTTCAGAGATCGACCAATGCCAACACGAGCGAGGTGTCTGTGGAGCCTAGCTAGAGATGGGAGGGGCATAGCTAGAACTGGACAGGTCCATTGCTGTTGGTGGCATATTGCTCCAGCGATGAGTAGAGAGAAACATTTATCGCTAGACCACGCACTCCTTGTATACACGTTGGAATGGTTTTGAAAGGTTGAAACCTGATTCTAACTTCAAGATATCTATGCAGGTAAGCTGTTGGATATTTTGAAATAGATTTGACTGGTGTGCCCTGCCGAATTAGTTTCAAAACAGTTAACAGCATGTTTATTAATTTGTAACTTCAGCAAATACATACAATTAAGACACTTTCGTGATGGACCATTGCCACTTTCGTTACGGACATACGTCATTGGAGGAATCCAGTTTTATATATGCCCCGCCCATCGCTAGCTAAGCTCCATCCGCACTTTGCCCGTGTCGGGATTGATCGATCTCTTCCCTCCCTAAGGAATATTTTTAAACTAATATGACTGGGTGCTGTTTCTGCCTATGGCAGCAACAGCGTCCAGCCAAATTAGTTTCAACATATTCGACAACAATTCATGACGACATTTGTTACGTCATTCATGCCGTAAAAGATTATGACGTCATCCTCGATGCCACGTATTTGATTATGACCTCATATGATTGATGGATACACTTTTTAATTGTATTCATTCAGTTTGTATGGTACTTATTTTGGCTTGCTGGCTATAGACCAGTCACGCACGATTTGAAACAATCTAATAACAGCCAGATTGAGTCGCGTGATCTTAAAAACCGGTAGCAGGTCAGATTGCAGAGAGAACACAGAGAACCAGTTGCCCTATCATTTCTGTGTACTGTCTGGACAATGGATTTGACTCTATCGGTAGTAGAATCGGATGTTAATCGGCTTACTAGCTCATGAATAAAGCAATCGAGATTGATTAGCATCGGGAAGCTGTAGACATGAAGCGAGTGAAGAGATGCGATAACGCTGATCACATATGTGTGGATCCTGACTGGCCATCCATAACAGTGTGGAAAGTTGGAGTGCATAGCAGCACTACAGAATAAACAAAGGATGATTCCTATCTGTCAATCAATTATATGACGCCATGATCAATTATGCCACATGTAGGCTGGCGGCACAATCATAATTCGCAGAAATACTCTGTCATGAATTGTATGTGTTTACTATATAATCAATATTCTGTTGAATAGTTTGAAACTAATTTGACGGGACGACGTTGTTCCGTAGTTAAGTTAAGTTAAGATTAAATTAGTCTCAAAATATTCAACAGATCACAAGGTTGTGACGTATATGCACATCATTTCCCATGGCCCAATAACACGTTATCTCTTCTAGCATGACGGGAATTTGTTCTTGGTTATATGTGGGCTATTCTACCTTAGAATCCTAGCTACCCGCATAGGCTATCCTAGTTCGACAGGACGCTTACCCTCCATGCGGATCTTGAGATATCTAAATGACGAACATATGTTGCAAAGGCTACTTGTTCTAATTACATATACTGTCTTTTTATCAGTCTATGGTATGTGCATATGTATTTGTCCGTAGAAAAGACTGATACATAAGAATTGTGATATTATTTCTATCCAATATCTAAACCCTATGATAAACACTGCTGGGGTGAGTATAGATTGATAAAAGACCATGCAGCATGTAGAACGAAGATGAATCTACAACACGGAAGGTGTCCCATTAATCTTGAATCGCAATGCAATTTTTATTCTAATTCGTAATAAATAAATATAAAATAGGGTTACAACCATCACATGCTTATCTGATCCGTTTAGGCAGACGATCACCTTGCCTAAAGTTTGATCAACGGAAGAATGAACAGCTCATGGAAATCCAATATATGCACGCGCATCACTATATTGCTAATCTAGCAAGAGATCGGGGAAGGGGCGTCTATCATGGCTGAATTCTTTTCATTTTTGTACGCACACTTCCTCCTATTCTTCTTCTCCTCCTCCTCCCCCCCCCCCTTCTTCTTCTTCCTCTTCCAATTATAGTGGATCACCCCTTAGAGAGTATTATTACCCCAGGGTGCCTATGTGCGGTATCGGTTATCTTATGCAGGTTACAAATATTTACAGGATATGTACAATGGAGTGGTGCGTAGTGGAAGCGGGCAGCCTTATGCTGTCTCGGATGTAGCTTCCCTGGTGTGCTAGTGTGCGGCTATGTGGTACTAGCAGCCTCTTGTTGTGACCCCTTGTCTTGCTCTGCACTCATTTGTAGTAGTCGAGAGGGATGTCCACAAGGCCATTCATAATGCGGTATGCGATTTGCTGATCTTCTTTTGGCCCGTCTTTCCTGTGGGCTATCCCATCATAACTCATGGAGAATTTTGTGGACGCTACTGTGTGTTTGGTAGTCACCATGAGTGAAGCTCTGCGACGCTGGATCCGTTCAAGACGTGTGATGTTTCTTTCTGAGTGAGGGCCGACTAGACTGTTGATGCATATTCTAGGATTGGCCGAATCAGGGTTGTGAAGAATTGCAACATTGTTCTTTGTACAGTGGTTGATGTTTCTCCTGAGTCTTGGCAATGTTGTAGTCCCATGATCTGCCTTCTGATATGTCCACTCCAACGTGCTTGCAATGGCTCATAATGTCCATTGTCTGGTTGAGGATATGGTATTCTGCTGGTGCTTTTTGATGATCTGGATGACTTGATACTTGGGTGGGTGCGCTTCATAAATCGTTTACTCTACAACTTCTGTAGGCTGCCGAGATCTCGCTGCAGAGCCTGTGTATCAGTAGCAGACCTCGCTACTCCGTAAACTACGCAGTTATCTACAAAAAGGCATACTCTTGTTCCAGTAGATATGCATTCAGGTAGATCATCGCTGAAAGGGAGGAATAACATCGGTCCCAGGACGTATCCTTGTGGGACACTGATGTCACATTTTCTGTCTTGGCGTTGACTCCGCCGACGATCATCTCTTGCGTTCGATCAGATACTAAGTCGCTGCTCCATTTGCTGGTGATTCTTCGGATGCCATAGAACTCGATCTTTTTCACCAGATGTTCGTGAGGAACTTTATCAAATTCTTTGGAGAAATCGAGTAGAATGAGAACAGTTTGAAGTCCATTTTCAATATTCTGGATGAGGTCATTTGCTTTGTGAATAAGCTGGGTGTCACATGATCGCCGCTTCTAAAACCATTGTGTGCATCATGTATGATCTTATGGGAGTCGAGGAGCCTCGTGATGTTACTGCAATCTATGTGTTCTAATAATTTACATCATATAGATGTTAACGAGACAGGCCTATAGTTGCTGGCCCAAAGATGACCCTCTTTCTTGAACATTGGGACCACAAGTGACTTCCTTCAGTCAGTTGGGATTTTGCGTTGTTTCAGTGATGCTTGAAAAACATACTTTTTCATAACAGAGAAGCGATTATGAAGCCAGATGGTTGGCTCGATGGGAACTGTTTGCCAGACTACTCTGTTTTTCGTCGAAAGGCAATATAGCAGAGAATAAGTGTGCTTAATCCAGTTTTGCTCTCTGGCAACCCGCGATGTAACTAAGTTGGAAAGAACGGCCGAAAACAAAATGGCCACCATTGATTAATTTTGGTACTTATTTGAATGCTCAGTGATAAAAAAACCCACTGATACATAAAAATTATGCTGGTTTTTTTCAGCCTACCTTTAAGATTTGCAATGCTCATATCAGAGGGTGGGGGGTGGGGTGTGGGCGTGGCCGAGTGAGTAGAGATTTATAAAGATTCCGCATGAAGAGCGCGAAGATGGGTTTACAACACTGAAAGGCTAACATTGAGTTTGACTGTCAGCGCCATTTGCTTCTAATTCGCATAACAAACTGATGGATAAAAGGATGATATGATGATCTGACCAATTTATCGTTTTCTGGCAGACGCTCGCCTTACCTAACACTTAATCAGGAAGGGTGTGGGGTGGGGGGGGGGGTCGTAAAATGTCATACGCAAACATACACCACAATCTTACAAATCTCGCTATAGCCTGGGGACAACCCCACATTTGGCTGAATTCTACTCGTAATTGTCCGTTGTGTTTCTAGCAGGGGAGCGGTTACACTGTTGCTAGATAATCGGTTGGAGGTAAAACGAATAGTTTTTGGTGGATAAACATGCTCAACGGATGCTCTTACTGCCCTGGTCATAGACGTCCTCCTCATCTCTAAGCAACGCGTTCTTGAGGCAGTAGTACACAGAGTGCGGAGAAGAACGTTCGGGTTTGAGAAAAGCTAACATCTATAAGCATTTGTGGAGAACAGATGCCAAATCACTTTTTCGAGTGACTCGACTAGCGGAATCTAAATTTTGATGTTTGTCAAACTGCACTGTTACTTGAAGTTGGACGAAATGACAGACAAGTTAAATGGCCACCATTATTGAAATGTGGTGCTTGGCGCATGCCATGTGTTATCGAACACAGAGTTGACAGCTGTGTGGATGTCACACGTGCTTCAACATACATGGAAACCGTTTATAATGATCATGAAATGTCATTACTATAATTTTAACTTACATATATATGAATGGCATAGCTATTAAGGGAGTTGATCGCATTGGCTAAACACTTAAGTTAATTTGTACAGACTCTTACGTAGACGTGCAAATCTCTACTCTTGAGAATTGATTTTCATATATATATATATATATTTTTAACCTGCACAAGGTAAGAAACGGAATAGGACTTGAGTAGGTTGCATACAATTTAATAGGTGTAACTCCTCTTGTGACAGTTTAACGCCTATGCTCGCTCAATACTACTTATGCTAAAGTAAAGGGCGACCGTTAGTGGTCAATATTTTTCAAGAATCTTTAAATCTCTGCTCAGTGAATGCCCATTTGCTGGCCAAGAGAAAGTTCTTTGTAAATTTACCATTGTAATTTGCAAAAATAGATTTCGGAAAATGTCATGTTGGCCGGCTAACGTATTAAAGAGGTAATGGTCAAAGAATCCACTTTTTGCTTTGACAAAACCCATTCTAAGGCCGGATGGAGATTATTTTTTTAGAATTTACCACGGAAATTACTGGCTTGATTACAGCGCCAGTCACTGCATTGATAAATTGTCAAAAATAGATTTTCCTTGTCCTGATGAACATGAACAGTTCCCAATACCATCGCAGATGCTGTTTTGACCGGCATGACCATTACACGGTTAGGTTGGCGCAAGAGGGGTTGATGTCTCACAAATGATAATGTGTTATTTTACTTGTTCAACCTCTAAAGAGGTGAAGCTTAGTGATTGATAGATAGTTAAAGGAGCAATCCAGTTTTCGTTATGTCCCGCCCATATCTATCTAAGGACCACCCACACTCTGCACGTGTTGGGATCAATGTATCGCTCCACTCTGTGAATCCTAATTTATGGAAAACTATACAGGTTAGCTGTTGAATATTTTGAAATTAGTTTGACTGGGTGCTGTCGCTGCCTAGGAATGTTAATTACAGAGTAAAGACATACAATTCGCACAACGTATCGGACTATTAAGCATTTAAGACAGAATAAATCGAGTCAGTCATGCTGTAATTGATTATGACGTCATCCTTCACGCCACGGAGTTAATTACGGCGTCATATAATGGATGGATAAACTGGAAAGGTCGATTGCATATAACTTCAGTAATCAGAAATGTCAACGGCAATTCAAGTTCAAAGCCATTTCACTTAAATCTCAGTGATCTGTGCACATGAAATTAGTGAGCAGTATTAGCCTTCCAGTACTGCACGCCCCACACGTGCAAAACATCTTGCTTTACCCGCTACAATACATAATAAAATCCCAGTTGTTGTCAGACGCAGCCCCCACCTGGTGTTTTCGTACAACCTCAATTTTCGGAATCGACGTATTTTACCATTTTTCAAGAAACCAAGGGGTGTAGCTCTGGTGTTCACAATCGGGTTCCGACCAAACGCAATCCTAGTCGAGAGTTCGCGTAGAGGCATGCATTTTCAGAATTTGAACTGAATGTCTGCAGACTGATGACTGTTCATGGAATCAAATGGGAAAGTAATGTGCTGATTACAATCAGGTTTCGACCAAACGCAGCTCTGTCAAGGTCTCATGAAGAGGGTATGATTGCCGGACTTTAAACTGAATTCATGCAAAGTTACCGACTGGAAATAAAATATTTTATGATTTTCCAAGGTATCAAGGAGATAACTTTGATGATCACATCCGGCTTTTGAACAAACACACGCACGCACGCACGCACGCACACTCCGTTTCAAGGGCCTATGCAGAGGCATGCATTTCCGAGATTTGAACTGAATATCTGTAGACTAACTGGAGTTATCGAGAGGAAACCAAATAGTGTACGAGTGTTACTAATTACTCTGTCGATTACAGCCAGACAAATGCAATCCATGTCAGAGGGCTCACGCAGATAGCTGAAGTTATCGCTCCGAAACAAAATGTGGACGTACACACAGACGCAGAGACTGGCAAAGCCCGGTTCTATAGTCCCCCTAGACTGCGTCATCTGGGGGACTAATAATATGTGTCTACTACCCTGGTGATAAGTGTGGTTAAATGATTGGGTAAAGTCTCTCGAACGAATACCCGCGCGCGCGAACACACACACGCACGCACGTGCTGGCACATACGTGTGTATACGCTAGCATACGCATACACACGTATGCACATAAAGGCATACATAAGAAGTTCACTATATACATAGACTGCGTCATAACGTTTTAGATACTGATGATATAGGGTCAATGGTAGATTCCCTTCAGATTAGCCTAGTATCAATTACTTGCCAATGCAGCTGCAATGAGTTCCAGATATTATAATTTCTACTAAAATTATTGATACTATAGGCCTATTTTCTATTAAAATTCTCGTTTGCCACTGGAGCTAATATAACACTTGAAGATAGAATACCTTAGAGAATGAAGGTCAGACACAGGCTTTTACTATTGGCAGTAAATACTTGATCAAACGTGCACGCGCAAATGAGGGGAGCATTATGAGGCTGTTATAATGTGCGCATAAATCAGTGAAGGAAAGTCTCAATCATAATTAACCAGTGACAATAAATGCATTAGCTCATTTGGTTTCTCGGAATAAAATGGACAATCTTATATTGGAGTTGGTTGATTGTCCATCAAAAACATCATTTGATGTTAAGGTTAAATATTTTATGACAATGACGTCAAATAAAACATCTTTAATTAAGTTCATCAATGGTGGCTTGGCCTCTCATTTATCTACGTGATTTAATCTTAGGACACTGAAACCTGGATAGAAAACATAAGGTTTACAATCGATCTCGCACAGTGAAAGTCCCCATTCACAACATTTTTTTCCAAATATGGCTTCATTAATCTCGCTGGTTCCGTAGCGTGATTACGACCATGATGATACACAATATATGTCGACTTTAAAAAAGCCGTATAAAAATTAATTACTTGTGGAAGAAAACCAAGAAAATCGATTTGCCTAGAATTGAATGTTATAAATAGTGATACGCCTTTAACCCACTAATCCGGTAGACAATGCATTAACCATAGCGTGTAATGATCTTTACTTTCTTCAGGTCCTTGATGTGCATCGTATCATTGATACCCTAATAATGCAGGTAACCTGGCCGTCCTTGAACCAATACCATACCGATACCGCCCGGCATTGGCCCAGGACCACCCAAGTACCAAGCGTTATCAGGATATGCTCTATATTCCATGGGATGCAGTGCACCAACATGCTCCAAACCATAGAGTTAGATAGAGTAGAGGCATGAGCCTCTCAAAGGCGGAATTTCAGTTTCAGTATTTATTATAGTCTCTAAAATAGGATGTTTTTGTTACTACTTCTATTACTCTTTCAATTACCAAAAGAGAATTTTCTCTTTTGAAGGCTAAAGACGCAACTGATCGTCTGATTCAGCGAGTCGGACATGCGCAGTTGCATTTTACTGAGCAACTATTCCAAAAGTGAAGGTATGCACACTGCCCGTCTTCTCGCTTATAAGATCGTTATGCTCACAACTAACACAATGACGAAACTGTATTTTCCTAAGAGCTTTCCATGTTCGATTTAGCATCATGTGTTCAGTTTCAGTTTTCTTTATTTCACTCAGTCCGTTATTAAACGGAATATGAGGGTACATAAATCAATAAACATGTGACGGTAGAGATCTATATACATGAGAGTACTGAAATTATTATTATTATTATTATTATTATTATTCTTATTATTATTATTATTATCATGATTATGATGATGTTGATGCCGCCGCTTAAGGAGTAGTAGTAGCAGTAGCAATAGCAGCAGCAGTAGCAATAGCAACAGCAGCAACAGTAGCTGTAGCAGTAGCAGTAGCAGTTGTTGTTGTTGTTTTTGTTGTTGTTTTTGTTGTTGTCGTTGATAACAAATTTATTGTTGTTGTTGTTGTTCTTGTTGATGATGTTGATGTTGTTGTTGATGTTGTTCTGTTGCTTTTTCTTTTGAAAATCGTAAGTATTTACACATCCTGCTTAGTATCGGCCTATTACATATTGCGAATAGACCTTTGGTTTTTTCAAATGTATTCTCCCTTATATAATAATGAGGTATATATCGGTGTCTTTCTGTCACATATTTCTGACAGTGGAAGAGAAAATGGATTTCATCTTCTATAACATTGCATATACTACAGAGGCGCTCATTGCGTTCTATTCCGATCCATCTCTTTGTCTCAATAGCGAGTTGGTGATTTAGCGTACGAAAGTGGCAGAATGTTATGGCGTCCAGGTATGGGAGTAATTTTAGGTATTTCTCGGGCTCAAAATTCGATTTAATTTGTTTATAAAACGTCTGTCGCGATGATTCGGCTAATGTTCTAGACCATTTTTCTATATATTGTTGTTCTAAAATATGTTTGGTTTGTTTTATTAATTGTTTAGTATTTATTTTCTCTGTCTCAAATAAACTTAGTTGACCTGTGCTCTCCAGAATAGATTTGATAGTTTCAACCCATTTAAACCGTTTATTTTGTTTTGTCATGTAATCCGTTGCTAAAAAGTATAAGATGGATGATAGTTTGCCGTAACCCATATTTACAAGTCCCGCCCAGAAGCGAATCATATTGCATTTAATTGTAATTTCCAGTGGAAAAATACCAAATTCCCCATAGATCATTACGTTTGGAGTGCTTTGTTTTAAATGAAGTAAATTTTTTAAAAACTTTAATTCACACGTTTCTATATGGGCATCATTTTCAAAACCCCAGATTTCTGAACTGTAAAGTAGAATAGGTGATATCATTGTGTCAAATAATACAGCTACCAAGTCGATCGGGATGTCGTGCTCTCTCGTCTTCTTTAGTAGAGAATATATAGCTTTAGTGCCTTGTTTTACATTTCTTGCTTTACAGCTTGTGAATGTTCCATTGGCTTTAAGGAGAATTCCCAGATAAAGATACTCACTGACAACTTCAAGCTCCTGGGCTCCAATATAAAAGGTTTGGTTTGAGTTTGTCTTGCGTTTAGAGAAAATCATTGTTTTTGTCTTGCTGTAATATATTTTAAGTTTCCATTCATCACAATAATTTGTGAAGACGTTTAGAGCACTTTGTAACCCATCCGGCGTCTCTGCCATTAAAACTGTATCATCAGCATATAATAGGACTATAAGATATAAAAATAAATGCAAATGTTCTTCTGCTAGATTATTCATTGATAGAAGCCCAGGTATATTACTCAGATTACAAAATTCTTCCATGTCATATAAAAATATAGCAAATGGAAATGGAGAAAGGTTTTCCCCCTGCCTAACACCTATATTACACATAAACTATTCAGATTTGTGCTTGTTGTAGCTAACGAAGGATTTTATATTTTGATACATATTATATATGAGATTAAAACACTTTCCAGATATATTAGATTTTAAAAGCTTTCTCCAAAGGCCCGCCCGCCAGACCGTGTCAAATGCTTGTTTAAAATCAATAAAACAGCAAAATAATTTTTTCCTTTGTGCTTGTAGCAATTCTATGATTAAATAAAGTGAAAAGATGTTGTCAATTGTGGATCGTTTTTTTCTAAAGCCTGTTTGCGATTCTGATATAATGTCGTGTGTCTCTGCGAAATTCTTCAATCTGTCATTTAAAATTGATGTGAATAATTTCCCAAGGCAGCTTAGTAAGGTAATCGGGCGGTAATTTGCTGGATCAGAGGGATCACCTTTGTTTTTATAAATTGGAATAATTTTTCCAATTAGCCAATCCTCAGGTACCTTGCCATGATCGAAAATTATGTTAAATAGTTTTTCATAAATTGGTAGCATAATATCGGCTGTAGATTGTATGTACTCATTATTAGTCCAGGAGCTAAAGCTAGGTCAGAATCGTGACGTAGCACACCCAGTATTCGGAAGGTCTGACACTTGCTGTGGCTTGGGGGACATGTCCCACACATTTTAAGCCCTGTTGTACAAACAAATTGTGGTAGCACTAAGTAGTTATCCTGATTTCTTTGCATAGGGGGTCTAGGCTTTGGCTGTATCCACAGTGCACAACGATATAAGCATGATCGTGTCATAACTCAAAGTAATAGCGTGTCATACATGCTGAACACTCAGTCAGGAGAAGGGCTTTGACAGCACCAGGTACTGAAAACAGAATTCTTGATTGTAGGGTGTTTGGTAGAAGACCAGTTGTGACCGCGTTCATAGACACTGTCAAGAAGGATTGGTACCAATGTGATAGCTCAATCCAGGAACAGGCATTAGTCATGGATCTTGCATGGGCCATCGTTCGAATATGTCCAATAAAATTGTTTGCAGTAGATATTGTACCCATGATGACCACAGAAACACAAACAGTCCCTAGTTGGAGTGGATTTAATGCACTTGTATCATGTGCTAACGCACCATTTACACAAATTGGTTACTGTCCAATGATTTCCGGATCACCAACTGAATTCAATACGGTGTATACGGTCATGAAACAAGTTCAAAGAATGATGACAACACTAGGACAGAATGACTCGGTCATTACATTCGACTTGGCCATATATGTCAAGGCAAAGGAGATACAGTGGCGATATAAAGAAGAGTTTAGTGACACTGTGATCAGACTGGGGGGATTCCACATTGCGCTAAACTACTTAGCTGTTATTGGAAAGATGTTTGATGACTCTGGCTTAGAAGATCTCCTCATAGAGGCCAACACATACGGTAGCAGCACGGCTGCTGCTCTACTTAAAGGGAAGTCATATAATCGAGGAGTGAGGGCTCACAAATTGGTTATGGAAGCGCTGCTGCGATTACAATGGCAGTCTTTTTCCAAATGGGTTCAAGAAAATGGACAACATGAAGACCACATTACTCCAACAGAATTGGAGAGTCTGGATGAGAAAATTAAGATGTGCCGAAGCAGCATTGACGACTTAGACGCACTGCAAGACAATTTCAAAGAGGTGTGTATGTACGTGAATAAATTGCAACAGCTGTTCAAATCCTTTAAAGTTGAGTCAAGCTCGAAATCACACCTGTTCGCATTTTGGAACTCATATATTCATATGGTAGAGCTGCTGCTTGGATTCATAAGAGCTGAGAGAACTGGAGATTGGCAGGCACACCTATCTGCTACTGCTGCTATGGCGCCATATTTCTACAGCATGGACAGAACCAATTATGCAAGATGGCTGCCAATATATCTTGCGGACATGAAGATGCTTCCAAGTACACATCCCTATGTACATTCCGTAAGTCGCTCAGACCATCCATTCAATCAAGAGTGGACAGATATGGCCTTAGAGCAATCGATTAATTTGGATTCCAAAAAGCGAGGTGGTATTATTGGAATAACACAAAAGCCTGGAGCTCTGGAGATGTGGTTTTTAACTAGCCACGAAAGGGCAGCCATAACAACGGTCACAAAGCAAATGTGTGGGTTACAAGATAGTCACATGTTTGGAGTACATAAGGAAATGGGGACTAATCGAATGAACAGGGATGAAACCGATGTGCAGAAGATACTTTCGATGTTCTCATCAGATATAATGACCAATCCCTTTAATATTGCGGAAAACGACGACAGCGAGTGTCTTCCGCTTGTAAACATTGCAACTGGCGTGGTATTGCCTAGTGAAATCGCCAAGAGACTTGTTTCCGCCTGTGACATTGGTAAGGAGATTATGGACAATTTTGTTCAGGAGCAGCTGGACACTAACACGAGAAGCTTTTGGGACACGTTGCCACACTTAAAACTTAAAACATTTGCCAGCCTAGCACAGAAGAAAAAACTCAAAACAAATGATGAAAGAATTCACAATGTGAGATCTGACCGCGAACTATTTGGTCGATTAATTATTGCCGCAAGGTCCAGAGATGTTGATTTAAAACTAGGGATGACGTATGAACTGTCTGCTGTTCCACTATCGTTGTCACATACGGATGGGACTCTAAGAAAGAATGTGAAAAGTGTTTTGTTAAGTGAACTAGAAAAGGAAGTAAATGTTGATGGACGGCTTCCACCTGTTGATAAGACAGGCGCAAGAGCTTATGTAGTAGATGGCATGGCAATTGTGCAAATGGTTAAAACTGGAGGTACGTCTACATTTGGAGAATTGGCTGATAAATACTGGCACATCTTTACAGTTCCACTGAATCAAGAAGACTGCAACAGAGTAGATATAGATATAGTTTTTGACAGATATGATAGACTGGAATCTCTCAAAGCGGAAGAGCGTCTAAAACGTGGGTCATCAACAGCATTGGAAGTAAAGATTGCTGGAGAAAATACTCCCGTTCCAAAGCAATGGGCCAAGTACATCAGCAATCCAGGCAACAAAAGTAACCTAGTTTCATTTCTTAGCAAGCGGTGGCGTGATACTGGTCCAAATATGCTATCTGCCGACAATTGCGTCATTCTTGCTGGTGGCTTTAACGATGGAATGGATGTTGTTGTCATTTCAGCGAACAATTCGTCGTATTTGGAAGAACTTCGATCAGATCACGAGGAAGCAGATACGCGTATGATGTTGCACGTGCTACACGCTTCAAAAGACCACATGCGTGTTGTTATACAGTCTCCTGATACAGATGTGGCAGTACTTAGTATATATACGTATCGTTCGCTTCACTGTTCTGAACTATGGGTCCGTACGGGCACAAAGGACACATTGCGATACATACCAATACATACAGTTGCTCAAGTACTGGGCCCAGCTATCTGTCTGTCTTTGCTTGGGCTTCATTCTCTTACAGGTTGTGATAGCACTAGTGCATTATTTGGAGTCGCTAAGAGAAAAGCATTCAATCTCTTAAAGTCATCTGAATGTCATCAGCTTAGCTTAGCCCAACTCGGCGAACATGTTGACTTATCACCGAATACTGCAATTCTATGTGAGAAATTTGTCTGGGAGTTGTATACCACCAGGGATGTGGGAAAGACAGCTGATGAAACCCGTTATTGGCTCTTTTGTCAAAAGAGACAAAGAAACGAAAATCTTCCACCTATATCGAATAGTCTAAAGCATCACACCGAAAGGGCCAATTTTCAAGCTCTTGTTTGGAGACGTTCATTGCAAGCTGTTCAGAATCTTCCATCTCCAAATGGACATGGCTGGAGTATAGTGGATGGTCTACTCAAGCCTGTTCTAATGTCAAAGGATCCTGCTCCATTTGGATTAATTGAACTCACATCATGTAGATGTCAAAAGTCTTCCTGCAAAAGAACAGATCTCTGTCAATGCAAGGCTAACAATCTACTCTGCATTGAAGCATGCCATTGTATGGGAGGTGAAATGTGTGACAATGTTCAGCATACAATTGTCGAAGATGACTCTGACACGGATGAGTAACATTCTCTCATTTGCTCACGTGATAAATATATCCTGTCAGCTTGTGTAGACATGCACTGCAAGTCAGTTAAAAGTTTAATTATGAAAAATGTAGAAAACATGGGCATTGTTGTAGCTAAGGTATTGCTAGTCACAAGAAGACCTAAGTGCCCCGATATGTACAAAGCAACATACGGGTGTCTTAAACGAGCTTGATTATGTATAAATCTGCGATATACGATCACTCCTTTCCATTTTGGTTAAGATTGTATTGATATAACATGCGCTTAAGTTTGTGAAAAATTTACCATTGTGAAAATTGTTTGAGAGCTACATTCAACACCTATTGTAAATGGGCTTCTCACGGGTTAGTGATACCACAATTTTCTTGTACAACACTGCTCAGAATATACCCAAGACATCGGTCTGGCATAATATAGAGACACACCTTCTGAATACTTGGTGTGCTACGAAACCATTCTTCTAGACCCCTTTTGAAAATTGGCTCCCGGACTATATAAACAGTATCCTCACCAGCTGCTTTGTTATTTGCTACTTTAGCGATTTTGTCAAGAATTTCACTCCGAGTTATTGGTTTATCTAATTCTGGGCAGTCTAATATGTCTGAATCTAAAATTAGACAGCGGCGAAGTGAACTACAGTTGTTGACGGGTTAACCCTTTCATGACGAAGTCGGCCAAGACCGGCCTCTGTAGTGTCTCGAAGAATGGCTATTTGCAGGCGAAGAGAAGACTATTTTTGAAATGTACAACTGAAATGTCTGGCTTGGTAACCGAGCCAGTCATTCCAGTGGTCAATTTTCAGAAATAGTCGTCTTCTCTTGGCCTGCAAATGGGCATTCGCGGAGGAAATATTTCGTTATTCTTGAACAAATTTAGATAATAAAGGGTTAAATTACACAAGACCCACAGCGATGTCGAGCATAGTAAGGGGCAGGCCTGGCAAAAACGGGGATAACTTTCGATACAACGCTATTATTGCAGCCATGCAAATGATCACCCAACTGTTGTGGGTGGTGCCCTTTACTATTTCCCATCTGTTTTCCGCACATTAGTTTAGTAGCTTGGACACCAGCTGTCAAATATATTGCCAATTATCAATAACAATCCACCACACGATATATGAATACGGCAGTGCCCATTGCACACTCCCCTCCCCACCCCACCGCTAATCCCCACCCAACCCCCCTTTCACGCAATTAACTGGAGATAATGCTCAATTCTCCTTCTATCACTTTCGTGTGTACGAATTGTATATTATTGATAAATGAATTTAATAACTGTTGGGTATTCTGAAACTAATTTGACTTGTAAATATGTTCAATTCAGCGTCTTCTTCTGCCTTTTCCAAGTGTGCGAACGTATGTCATTTATAAATCAGCAATTTAATGATTTCGAATATTTTAAAATTAATTTGGCTGAAAAATACTCAAGTTACCTTCACTTTGTGCCATTTTTAAGTGTATGATGTGAGCCACAATCTAATAGCCGTCGAATATTTCGACCTTTCTACTTGTAGGCCTACTACATTCGAGTGTACGAATAGCATTTTCTTGATGAATTGTTAACGACTGTAATTATGTATATAAAATCTACCGTCATGCAATATTTTGTCAACTGTCACGGCTCAGATTCCCTATACAAGGCCTGAATGCAAAAAAAAAGGGAATTTGATCTTGTCACCCCATTAGTCTGTCAGAACAGTGTTTGAAACAGGTTAGTAGTCAGTCATTTCATATCCTAACTAGTCCGTGTCGGTCACTAAGACTCAGTATAGGGCCTATGTGCAGAACAATTTTATATTCCCATAGCCATATTATAATCACCAAGCCCAACACC
This sequence comes from Chaetoderma sp. LZ-2023a, assembly GCA_034401795.1. Taxonomy (NCBI): domain Eukaryota; kingdom Metazoa; phylum Mollusca; class Caudofoveata; order Chaetodermatida; family Chaetodermatidae; genus Chaetoderma; species Chaetoderma sp. LZ-2023a. The sequence goes on from CM067360.1 coordinate 86,064,656, forward strand.
CACCCACCATAATAATGTTTAGAAACACAAATGAAAACATAAAGATTACATCCCATTAATCACATCTCTAACTAACACATTGACTACCGATTTACAACCACTCTATTGACAAATGTACTCTTGGATTAATAACCGTCATTGCTGTGCAATGGACCTTACCAAGTTTATCCATCCACCATATGACGTCATAATTAACTACGTGGGAATATTTTGAAAGTATGTTGACTGGGCGATGTTGCTGTCATGGGCAGCAACTGCACCGAGGCAAATTAGTCTCAAAATACGATCGAGGTATGGGTGGAGCTAAGATAAAGATGGGCGAGGCATAACTAAAACGGCAAAGGATCATTGATTTGGTTCTAAACTACCGTTATTCAGAAGCAGCAACAGCATCCATTTAAAAAATTTTCAAAACATTCAAACGTGAGAGAGCAGTTACATCAGTCAAATTAGTTTCAAAGTACCCAACCGATTTTTTCACTTGATTAAGTTGAAAATGTGTCCTTACCATACCGCATGGACACGGAGCTAGATCTGGGGGAAAATACGACCAGGTCATGAAAGGGGAATCGGATTGGGGCGTGGTGGTGGTGGTGGTGGTGGTGGTGGTGGCATGGGTGGAGGTGGGGGTTGATGGTGGTGGGTGGTTGCGGTCTGTGAGCGGGATCCACCTGTCACGCGAGGGTGTCTCCGGGAAAGGCACGAAATCTAAGGACATTTTCTAGAGGCATGTGAGGCAGGTATTGACCTATGACTGTGAAATTATTTCACTTTATCAGTATTACCTTTTTCCTAAAATATACGGTACGTGAACTCGCCGGTGCATTGCTATCGGAATGTGTGCAGTCGCAAATATCTGCACATATGCCTGCTACAGAGTACTGCCGAGTTCGCTTTTAGGCGGATTCGCCACGAAAGAGTTAAAAGTGAACCATAGACATCATCTGGCAAATGTACTGCTTCAATATGTGTATCATGTTCATGAAATGGTGTTACTATGACAACTGCCAGAGTACCACATTTTGAAAATAGCAGAAAACTATATTACCGGGAACTGTAAACTGAAATGAACGTAAATAATCACTCAACGTGTTTGTATTTACGGCCTCTACATACCACACGCAGCGGATCTGCTAACAATATTTGAAATCAATTCGTCCCTGCTACTGTCTTCTGTTCATTCCCTACCATGTCCACCAGTTCATTCTCTAGAATATCCGCCAGCATATGAAACATTATTTCACTGCCTCACCAAAGGGCCTTTCCAGTTATTCATCCGTGATATGGCATCAAAATTAACTACGTGGTGTGTAGGACAACGTCATAATTAAGCACGCCGTGAATGACGTAGATAAGTACGGCGCGTAAGCATAATTGGTGACGGACTATGCGTTGTTGTACGGATTGTATGTCTTTTACTATTCAATAAACATGCTGTTGAATATTTTGAAACTAATTTGACTGGGCGCTGTTGGTGCCATAGGCAGCAACAGCGCCTAGGCAAATTAGTTTCAAAATATCCAACAGATTACCTGTATATGTTTTCTGGAAATTGATAGTCAGGGCCTTCAGTGATCGGTCGATCACAACACGAACGAGGTGTGGGTGGAGCTTAGCTAGAGATGGGCGGGTATAGCTAAAACTGGAAAGGTTCATTGGCTTCTTGTCATTGTTTAAACATTAATGCCCAGTCATTATTATACGTGGGTACATGGATGACTGGTTCTGGTACACGGTTCTATACCAAATACTTTTTTCATAGTTCACTATCTACCTGTGCTCACGAATACAAATTATTGGTGTACGTCCAGTTAATATTCCCACCATGTCCTGGATAGGGTCTATGGATGACCAAAATGAAAAAAATAGTTTCGTCTATTAATCGCGAAAATTGTTCATGGTGGGCTCGTCTAGCCCATGGACTAATACTTAGTGTTCGGTATTCGGATAAAAATCGGTATTAGCATCATTTTGTAATATTAAATCAGCGGATTGACTTGAGCTGTGTAATTAAAATACTTCAGATAGGCTATATGGGCACCGGGTTTGAGCAGAGCTTGCAATTAACTATACAGGTAGGCTGTTGAATAATTTTGAAACTAATTCGACTGGGTGCTTTTGCCCCATCCATAGAATTCGTACACTTGCCAGATTTTTCGAATTTCATATCAGAGATGTTAACCTTATTATGATTGTGACGTCAGCTAATATGTGATGCAATTGATTATGACGTCAGATCCTTGAGTTAAAAATCGGATTCCTAGATTGGCTATTGTTCAATTCTCGTTGAACCTTGCGCGGGGCCACTAAATATAGCTTTAGATGATAGTTAAATTCTTAACACTGTAAACATTTTTTTTTTTAATTAAATTTTCTCATAGAAAATATCAATGCAGTTCAAGAGAACACTATTTTTGAAAATGTACCACTAGCGGAGCCAGTAATTCCAGTGGTACATTTTCAAAAATAGTCTTCTCTTGGTCTGTAAATGGACATTTCCCAAGTCTACTGCAAGACTACTGCAAAAGTGGTTTTTGGCTAATATGGGTGTTAACGGATTAAGAAAGAACTTTAACCGTAAAGAAGGAGCTATCACCCGATGCATGCTTTGTAATATTAAATCGGCGGAATGACGTGATAAATAAATTAAAATCTTCTGATAGGCTATACGGATATCGGTGTAGAGTTTGGGCAGCGCTTGCAACTGGCTCCTAATATTGTAAGGGGCGTTACTTCACCAGTTCTTTCAAAGCAGAGTGCGGTTATTTCCCTTACATGTATGTACCCGCGCAAGCTGCGAGTCGATAATGAATCAATAATTTGGCTCTATTATTGGCGCATGCAGACCCAGCATGTGACGCGGGCGGAGATTACTTGTTACTCACGCCGTCACTGAGGTCGTTGAGAGTTTGTCTGTATGTCTCTCTGCCTGTCTGCCTACCTGCAGCCTGCCTGTAGCCTGGCTGCCGGTCTGCCTGCCGGCCTGACTGCATTCCTGCCTTCCTGCCTGCTTGCCTGCCTGCCTGCCTGCCTGCCTGCATGCATGTCTACATTCATGCGTGCATGCCTAAATTCCTGCCTGAAGGGCCTGCCTTCCTGCCTGCCTGCATGGATGGATGCATGCATGCATGCCTTCCTGCCTGTCTGCATGGCCTACCAGCCGGCCGGCCTGCGTGCCTGCCTGCCTGCCTGCATGTCTGAATGCACGTGTGCCCGCCTGCCAGCCTGCCCGCCTGCCTGCCTGCCTGCCTGCCTGTCTGTCTGTCTGTCTGTCTGTCTGTCTGTCTGTCTGTCTGTCTGTCTGTCTGTCTGTCTGTCTGTCTGTCTGTCTGTCTGTCTGTCTGTCTGTCTGTCTGTCTGTCTTTATGCCTGTCTGTCTGACTGGCTGGCTGTTTGCAAGTATAACCACGACACAGATAATTGAGCACAAACCATTATATTGTGGCTAGCGAGAAATAGTTCGCTACATATTGATTAATATCTCGATCACATAATGTATATCGGATAGACATTTTGATGACCACTCGGCGTTATAAGAAGACAGAATGGCCAATGTTGGTACATAGCGTCGCATTGCGTAAGGCTGGTCACACTAGAGTGTTAATCCGAAGTAAGAGCGAAATAAGTCCGATCGACACGCACATGTTTGTTCACTTACCGTAAACGCTTACTCGTGTAAAACGAGAATTTGTGACCGATTGGACTTCCTTCAGATTAGCTAATCGAATGTGAACACGGCATTAGTCTGGCTGGAGATCTTCCAAAATTGGCTCCTGTGAGATTTTATTGTCAAAATCTATTTTTAGTGGCTTTATATTGTAATTTTGAGACTGTAAGAAATATTGGAAAATCGTCCGGTCATTAGTTACTGGAAAGAGCAAACCGTAGTAAAATGCCACTTCTTGTGTACAAAAACGTGCAAGGAAACGTGGAGGATATCGCCTTCTCGGATCAAGAACAAGCAGATTTGCTGAATTCATATTTTGTAAATATTGCCAAATTAGATGATAGTAATGTTGTTCTTCCAACTTTTAGATTTAAATGCGACGGCTGAATAAACTATATTTCGCTTCCCGCGCAGGAAATAGAAGAGGCAATTTTATTACTACCAACAAACAAGGCATCGGGTCCAGACAAAATTAGCCATAAACTGCTCAAGATGTGTCCAAAAGAAATCTCCATTCCTCTCAGCATTCTTTTTAATAAATCGCTAACTGACTGTCGTTTCCCATCACAATGGAAAACTGCGCATGTAGTGCCATTATTCAAGAAGGGTGCTGAGAGTGATCCAGCTAATTATAGATCTGTGTCATTACTAAGTTGTGTTGGTAAATTAATGGAACGTCTGGTATTTAAAAAGCTATATAATCACATGAATCAATGCAATTTTCTTTATAAATATCAAGCCGGATTTCGTCCTGGATGCTCGACTGTGTATCAACTAATAGACATATATAATCAAATTGCCAAGGGTCTCAATGAGCGTCAACAAACATGTTCAATATTCTGTGATGTCTCAAAAGCATTTGACAGAGTATGACACAAAGGCCTTTTGTTTAAATTAAATCAATACGGGATTTGTGGTAGCCTTTTACTATGGCTAGAAAACTACCTTCATAAAAGAAGTCAATTCGTATCAGTAAATCAAACTATATCAGAATTAGGCGACATTCAAGCAGGCGTGGTCAAGGGTCGGTTTTAGGGCCACCTTTATTTTCTATATGTATAAAAGACATTGCCGATAATTTGGAGAATCTAGTGCGCCTCTTTGCGGATGACTCCACTTTATGCTGCTCTTCAAACAGTAGTAATGCTATGGAGGTGTCCTTCAATCGTGATCTAACCAAACTAGCTGACTGGGCAGATGTCTGGCTTGTTAAATTTAATCCAGAAAAGACCGTATGTGTGTTATTTAGTGGTCGAGCAAATACTGATAATGACACACCTGCTCTCGTATTTGGCAATAAGAATCTTGAATATTCAGAGACTCACAAGCACATGGGGGTCACCCTATCCCAGAACCTTAGCTGGAAAAGTCATATTGATTCTATATTTAAAAAAATCTACTAAAGTACTTTCGACTATGAGAAAATTCAAATTTACTTTAAATCGATCCACGCTTAATACAATCCATGTTTCCTATCTTCGATCTTTATTAGAGTATACGTCTAGTGTGTGGGACGGCTGTACTACTGATGATGCAATTAAATTGTAAAGGCTTCAACTTGAAGCTGGACGAATTGTGACAGGTCTCTCTAGATTCTCCTCCATAGCTAGCATTTATAATAAAACGGGGTGGGAGACATCGAAAGACAGACGAAGGCAGCAGAAACTCATAACGCTACACAAATTACTGTACGACGACAAGGTACCAGATTTTATGACGGACATTACACCGACATGCACAAATACAACAGAGCGCTACGACTTACGCAAGCCACACAATGCCAATGTGCCTCTATCACGATTGGAAATATATTTAAAAAATCGTTTTCCCCAAGTACCATTCAAAACTGGAGCACACTCGAAAACAAAGTATAATCAGAATCAAAAATTTCAGAATTTAAGAAGCTAATAAAATTTAGAAACTATATCCCTCCGAGTTTCTATAACTACGGAATTCGATAACTGTCTATCCTTCATACCCGACTACGTAATAACTGCTCCAACTTAAATTGTGACTTATATAGAATAGGATTATTTCCCACACCCAATTGCTTTTGTAAGACAGGAATAGAAGATGCAAATCACTTTCTTTTAAAATGTCCTTACTACACAATACAAAGATAGCACTTCTCACAACAACTACATCTGTATATTCCTTTGATGGGTGACTTGCTATGCAAAGGAAATACATCTCTATCCGTCCAGGAGAAATGAATACATCTTCAAACAAGTTCAACATTATATACAAGCCACTGGCAGATTTTAACCCCATGTATGTTACCAACGTTTGATATGATGTAGAAATAGTCCATATTTTTATTGTCATGGGTACATGGTTATGATACAAATGACTGTATAGATATACTATATACTTTAAATGTTTACTTCCGCTGTCGTTACTGTTAAATGTTTATGATAGAAATGACCGCACAGATATGCTATATACTTTAATGCTTTATTTCCGCTGTCGTTACTGTGTATAGTTATTCCCTTGCTCACAATTAATGTATTACTCTCCTATTACGCGACGGCGATGACAGGAGAGGGGATGATGGGGATGCAATAAAGGGTCGCAAAACCGTTAATCTCATCAAACTTTTCGTTCCAAGTTATGAGGAGGTTACAAGTTCAGATTTCAGAGGTGACTGGGTCTCATTTCTCGTTTCTCTTTCATTTTGTTTCGTGTAAGAAACGAGAAGAGAAGACCTGGTGAAAGCATGTGTGAGTTGAGAGGAATGGTTGGGGAGAGTAAATGGGGAAAATGACGACGGTATGGAATAACCATGAATATGGTCTGTTAATTCAATCACTCTCTCAGTCTCTCTCTCTCTCTCTCTCTCTCTCTCTCTCTCTCTCTCTCTCTCTCTCTCTCTCTCTCTCTCTCTCTCTCTCCTCTTAATTTATTGTCTGTATGTCACCTCTTTTTAGTGTTCTCAATCATTGGCTGCTTATAATAATTCTGTAGGGAGAGGGCAAATCTAAGTTGTAAGAACTTTTGCCCGATCCCATTGTGCAAGTGTTACAATAAAATATGTTTAAATCAACTCAAAAATTTGGAGGTCACTCAAAGTCACCGATCTGGATTGCCGAATAGCCTAGGCATGGTGCGTATCAAATGAAAGCGTATAGTGTTTTACAATGCGGATACGCTAATTAGATCGATGAATGATGTAGCAGAGAAACCCGCGTTTATGAAAACCACTCTATGAGACACATTCCTTCCTCAAAACCGCATTGTATAACATGAAAGAAATGTTTGAGTACCAAAGTGTCGAAGCTTTTGTAAACATGCAAGCAAAGTTTGTCGCATTGGAATTTATCAGCATATTAAAAGCTAACCCGTGTTTGGTTATTGATGTATGTGTGGCCACCTAAGCTGTGAATATATATATATATATATATATATATATATATATGTGTGTGTGTGTGTGTGTGTGCGTGCGTGCGTGCGTGCGTGCGTGCGTGCGTGCGTGCGTGCGTGCGTGCGTGCGTGCGTGCGTGTGCCTACCATATTATCTACTCTATAATCCGCTATGTTGTCACAATATGTGCACTTAGACAGTAGCGTGAATGTCAAATCATTCCTGTGGCATCAGCAATTTGCGTGTCTTTGACAGAACGAGTTCGAGAACATCAGATAGGGCTGGTTTCACTGGTGACAGTTTGCCATCTGGATTTTCCGCCCACTCATTATTATAGTGAAGTGGGAGGTTTTGTGTCGGCTCATGGTAAGATTTGCCCTTTCCTGGAGATAAAGTTGCCCTCTGTATATGTGGTTATAATGTAGCTGCCGTGTGTGGAAGGTTTTCGCCTTCAAAGTGGTCCTGAGGTGCTCCAAACACAGGCCATGTGCAGTTTTACAGCCACTCTTAGCAGAGTATAACCTTTAAGCAAAAAATATTAGATTTTTAGATCATTTTGTAGACTAATATTGTAATTCGATTTTTTTCAACTTTTAGGGAGGAATTCTTCAGTATCAATTTCCCACCACAGTCGGCACCCGCGAAGTTATGATGGCCAATGAGCTCTCTACATGTTGCTGGTCCAAGTGTGCTGTGTATCTCCTATGTTTCCATAGTTCTAACCACGTTTCGTTTGCCAGTTAATATATTTAGTTGTCCCGTTATTGTCTGGGTTGCACCAAGATCCGTCAGTAAGACACACTCTTCAGTGTCTGCGAACCACACATCTATTTGTCTAACCGAAACACTTTGTGCAGTTCCATCAATGGCATGAAGCAGCATTTTGATGTCAGCTTTCTCGTAACTGTGTGTTGTGTTGATAAGTCATGATTAAGAAATTTGACGTTGTTACTGTAGTTGATGTTGAACAAACGATGACAAGACCCCGTTCAATCTGCGGTGTGCTTCAGAAGCCTTTTCCCAAGCAAAGTTAACAAAGTTACCTTCTTTTATATTCCTTTAGCTAAATAACACATATGTGTGATCCCGTGGTGTATGCTGAGTTAGTGGGTCGGAGAATTTGTGAATGAGCACGTGGTTAAGGTTCAACTATGTAGTCCAAGGGCTCGCTAGGTGAATGTCGGCATAAGCATTTCTGGTCATAGCTTGGAAGCGCCAGAAGATAGAATCTCCAATATTTGGCCAATCCATTCGTATTGTCACGTGCACGGAATGCATTGAACCTGACGTCAACTGGTCAACCTTCTAGATCACCGGCATATGTAGAGTGCAATCCAATTGATCTAAATATATTGGAGTCCATGCGTTATTGACGAGTGCAGGGAGGTGGTGAGACACACACCGCGCCAGAATTGAGTCAAGTCCAGTCAATTTTAGAAGAGAAATGTGCTGTAAAATAACATGTTAATTATAATATATATAATTATATACATACCCCCCCCCCCCGCATTGTATCATTAATATTCCACCAATGATAATATTATCACTATTAGCTTGTGGCCCTTGAAACTTAAATTCGTTTCTCATCAACATGGGATAATAGATGCAGTAAATCATTGCGTTGTATAACTGCTCCAACATAGGGGCGTGTTAGCGTGTTATATGTCCAGCTTCAAATAGGGCTCGTGCTTATCTTGGAGCAATTATATAATAATTTACCGCGAAATGGTACCCACGGAATCCGAGGAAGCCACCCTAATTTCTCTCTTAACATAATATGAGAAATTTGGCCACCTTCCTACATAATATCGTGGTATTACACTGATCTGTACATTGCACATAACCTTGGAAAAGCTGTTCATTCCGCAACCTATACTTGGGTCGTGTTCACACTAGAGAGCTAACCCGGAGTAACGCCATACCGCGGTTTCACTGAGGGCGCTGTTCCCTTGTTTACTGCTCTTCTAGTAACAGAATACGTGGCAGAACACAGAAACAACGATGCAAGTATGATTGCCACTATCCTGAATGTGAACAAGACCGTTGATGCGGTGTGGCATGTTGTCCTCTTTCGTAAATTGGGCATGTCAACAGATGTGATCATGGTTGATCGCAATAATATGTAGGGTATAACCAGTCGTCATTTACATGGGTATAAATCGGAACTCTATGCCATAATGTACCGACTCTGACTGATAAGAGTTCAATCGCATATGATGCCCAGATAATTATCGACATTGTATCATGCAGTTTTAGCTCAGATAAGAGATTATAGAATACTGACAAATCGGGGTGCATTGCGTATTGATCGCCAGATGGCTTCCAGTTCTTAAATAAGTCAAGCATCCTAAACGAGACTATGCTTCATCTCGCTATTGTCTCCGTAACGCCTCGTCAGATTCAATCACTGCGCGTACGAACCAGAATGTTGGAACTGTACTGGTTAATAGAATATGCACTCATGGGTGTTGATGTCCATGCCAGATCTGAAATGGTATCTTTTGAACTTGTTTTAAGAAAAATCTATTACTTTTTTGTGCAATCATGGGCATTATATAGTGCTAATCTGATAATTATGGGGTCGAAATTACTAGTAAAACTAGATGTATCCCAGCTATCAAAGCTTCATCAATTGCAAGGACTTGGTGTGATTGGACTTCTTGCTATTTTCCCACATGAAACTGAATTATTCACAAAGTTATTTTTTGTCAAATCAAATTAGTTTCAAATGTGTATATAGTCGTGGTGTGGATGAGGTTAAATCGGCTGCTAAATTAAAAATGTACTGATAATTGTCCCCTTCACTAAGACCATGGCGATTGTATCAGAAACAAATCGGTTGGCATCCTCTGTTTACAATAACAACGCGGCCGTGGTCATGATCCCATTCACTGATGTATGCGTTGCGCTGTAAATCTTACTGACAATAACGGCATAACAGTTACTGTACACGCTAGATTGTTTATATAGGGTGCATTTGCACAAGCAAATCATAACAGGAAACCTTCGCAAAAACATAACTATTTTTGTCTGATTGATATCATTCAGAAGAAATCAAACCTTGCATGTAATAGATGGTGGGCTCGAAGGCGAGACGAACATATAATTCATCTCAGCGTATCTTTCTGAAAAGATGACAGAATAACTAAGAAATATGCATTTTTTGTACATTCTTATATGTTGAGCATAGGCATTGTGACGGGTAAATCAATTGGCCAGGATATAGATGTGTATGGATCTCAGGAATCGCCACCCTTGCCCATACTGAAGATAAGATCAGGATTCCTCAAATCTCCCACCTCAATTTATTGATTGCTATTAAACAATCTGGTTCATTGTGTTCAATCATCCATTGCTCGCCTACTTATCACAAGGCTCCTAGATGGATGAATACAAACTCATTTGTTCTATGCTTATCCCTTCTGATACTGAATGTGTACCATTTGTTTTCAGGTAACGTGCTAAACATTTCGAAATTATGTTGATTGGAGGCGCTCAGCATTAGCTGTTTACAAGCATATTCGCACCATTACATGGCCAGGGTTCAGCATGGAGTATCGCAAACTCCTGCCGATTGTCTACATTAATAGACGTCACAGATGATTTCAAACTTCGTGACTCGATGGTCTGCTAATCGACCTTTTATGTCTAGGATCTGTTGGTAAATCAGTTGCAGATGTATGTGCAGGTTGAAAGCTCAAGACACAGTCAATGTCAAGGTCAGGACTGCATGTGAACAATATCTCCGATCAGTCTGTTTTACAAGTGGTGAGGTTAAATCAGCTCCAAATTACAAACCTGCATAGAATTGTTTCCTTGACTAAGACCATGGTACACTGTGCCCCTCTGTGGTTATACAGCATTAACTGGCTTACCAGTCACAGTAATTACGGTCAAAATCATCGACCACAAATTTCCACGGTGTATCAGAAACTCACATCGTGAAAGCCTCACCGGCAAGGTAAGACTTTCTCTTGCGACGTTGATGTGGTGGAAGCGTTTGTGGGCTATGATGAGTGGCGCTTTCGTCGGTTGTGGGTTCGATTCCCTGTCAATGCGATCAGTCTGTTGATCGTAGACCAGTTTTAGCTATGCCCCGCTTTGATCGTGTTTGGATCGATTGATCCATGTACTCCCTGAGTTAGTCCAGGAGCCCAGAGCGATTTGTTCTCAAACTTGAGCACGAGAGCTTTGTGGTGCGGTTCCTGTAGAGTGTCCACAGGTGACCTTAGATCAGGCATTCTTAAGTTTCCCTAGTGGTGCGTCTGGCAGGGGCGGCTCATAAAGTACCCCAAATTTGGAGTTAAACCCAAAATGGAGCACAGCAACGAAACTTGTCTCAAAACGTAGTCACGGGTGCACTGATGTCAGGGCACGTACATAAGAATGAATTTGTGGGTGTGTCCTCCACTCAAGAACGGGTCAAATGTCAGCACGTGATATAGCCATCGATGAGCTTTATCGCCATATATGCAAACAGGTATTGTAAAAGAGTTCACCGACATATACCTATCTACAAAGCATGAAACTAAAGTAAATGACGATCCACTTCGTGGCGGCGAACCATGGAGAAAAAGTAAAATACTGGGCTCACTGATTTTCAGTACTGCTGACATTGCCGCACGCTGTGTCGTGGGGAACATAGATTTCCAGTTCTTCTGGAAGCTATGGTTTCGTAGATCAAAGATGCCCTTGATAAAAAGGCTACGTTTATACAATGCAACCTGCGTATCCTTGATGCTGTATAACTATAACAGCTGGGCAGCTCTAAATGCAGCTCTAGACAATCTCGATGCCTGCCACGGAAAACACCTACGCACCTTCACTGGACACAGATGGTCAGGCGGCATAGTTTCCAACAATGCACTATACAAGATGTGTAATACGTCGCCGCTGCCTATAAAAAGTGGCCCAGCAAAGATGGTCCATGTTTGGCCATGTGCTATGGATGCCAGAAGAGACACCAGCACAGAGAGCCTTGGAATTCGCCGTACTCGGAGCCAGCAAATACAAAGCCAGGAGAGGACGTCATTGCATAAATCTGGCACGGTGACCTCAAGAAAGCAGGACTCGGTACATTCAAGTCAAGAATGGACCTGAGGAAGCTAAGGATTTCGGCTGAGGACAAGACACAGTGGGAAACAGCGAGGAAGGACTGATTGGAGCTGTAGGATGTTTCTACCAGTACAGCCGCAGAATACAGTAAGCATACATCCTGGATTCGCTGCAGCAAAGCGTACACTAATGACCATGCCGGTAGGCATCATTTTATTTCATACAATACTTATAAAATAAAATGATACGTGCCAGCGAGGCACCGATATAAGTCGAATTCAAAGGCCTCACGCTCACACGTCTGTTCTTGTGCGGCAATTCATATACTGTTTTCCTATTTCTGGATTGTGCATTTAACATGTAGATTAGGATACATCGAAACCACATTTGTCTAATGGATGTCTAACACCAAGCATCTGTCAGATAGATGCAGTGACATCTTGTCACTATCTATGCGCACGCACGCACCCACGCACGAACGCGCGCATGCACAAATACGCGTGCGTACTACCGCGCGCCACCATATAGCCTCTATAACGCAACCTAGTTTGCCAATGCCAGATCAGTTCATTCACTTTCGTGTATCTTTTGTATGGAAGGGATATTTATGATATGTTTATCGTCATCAATCCTCAATTTCCGTATCACATACGAGGGTAAGGAATACACTGATTGGGGTTGAAAAGGCTAATGGTATTATCAGCCATGCGAAAACAGTGCCATTGAATGGAATTTCGTTTGGACATCTACTTATAAGATAAGCCTCGTGTAAATGAAGAATATAACACATCAATCGCTCGCGTTTTCTCGTTCTATTGTTACCGCAATCGCCTCCTCTGCTTCCATACATGTATCTTCCGTTGTGCAATTATTTTCAACTACACAATTGCACGATAAGATTCTATATACTTCTTAATAGATCATTTATCAGATACTTTGATAGATCCATATAGAATTGCGTCGGGAATTGGCACTTTCGTTATGTGTTCATTGACATAGAACACGTTTCTGTCATCCATAGTCGTATTAAACATATATTATTGTAGATAATCAAATTTAGTGTGAGTTTCTCATTAATTGGGTTGGCTACACTTCCCCGACACTAATCCTTTATCAAATACCATTTCAGCATTTAATCAAATCAGGTGAATATTGCTAAAATAGAAGCTTGACACATTTGCGCTGGAGTCTGCAATCAGCATTTCTACGCACATCTTAGAAAGAAATATAGCCCAGTTATTGGCATTTTAAGAGCACTCAGAAGCAGACGGTCAGAGATTTCACAGTAGTATAGTATGGCAACAAGACAACAATATACCCTTTCATTTGCAAGATTCTGGCATTTTCGGCAGTCAAAAAAATTTAAATTAGCACTCTAATATATTTGAGTGACGCAATCTTTGGCATCTCCACTTGATATTCAGTATTCAGTAGCTATTTCGAAACTGAAATATAACAATTCTATTGGAGTCGTATGGAATGAATGGATTTCATCCTTCGTGGCGGTGCCCGGAAGGGCTGGTGTGGTCCATATAATGCGTTGTGTGGCTCAACCCAAAACAAATTGCAACATAATTTCCTTTACTGCTATGCATTTCGTGGATGTCCCCTGAACACGATACTAAAGTTTACTTCAATATATTTGTTAGAAAGCATTACAAATTATATCATATTCAAACTACCTAATACCAACACGATTGCAAAAAATGAATTTCTCAAGGACTCAGTATCTAAGCAGCCAATCATGCCAAATAAAATATCGAGGCGCGGTCTGTCATGTTAAGAGATAAAGAAGCATATGTTTAACAGCATGTGGATGTTTTTCATAACATTTGGTCCGGGTAATTAATTTTGCAACAGTGCAAGTAAAAGAAGAATTAAAACAGATAACTATTTAATATGATTTGGGTTGTCGCATGTATTTTCAAATTTGTTTTGCAATTACGCCACATACAATCACTGCTGAGATTTGGCATGTTAAATTATACATTTATATAACTGTTTTATATTTTCGGAGTTGTAAATTCAGAATATTGTTTTTTATTTATACTAAATTTTCTATGTGCTGTACTCTAAATAAATCTTGAATTCCTTGGCTGAATATCATTGGGCTACAGTCGTTGATGAGCATGGCGCGGTGTGTTAGCTGCCATCATAGTTTAGCCGATTGCCACCCAACTGTTCTTTTGTGGAATAAAAGGAAGTGATGGTATTAATCGGGGTAGTGAGGCGCGTCAAAGCAGTATATAAGGACTTACGAAGGGCAGTGCGTGCAAGTATTTATCAACAACCGAAATATTGCCATCGAACAGAGAAGAGTAGCTGTACCGGATCTACCGTCATCCAGATTTTTCAGCCCGAGAGTCCACCGTTTAATTTCAAAGATCATTCTTTGTTATGTGGTAAACCAGCTAAATATGTGAAAAGAAAAGTGGTTTCGGTGTAACCCCAGTTAGAATTAAAGGCGATCAAGACACCGTTTCTCATACATGTGAAGAAAAGAATGATAACAGGTCAAATGTATTTGCGGGTAGACCTGCCTATGCTCTTGACTTTTTGGCAGCTCACACTGTTTACTGGCATACATTTAATAGTTGCAGCGCTAACATTAGGACCGGCAAGCAACTTCGATAACAATATTCATCTGATATTCAGTGCAAGAAATGAAAGCAGGGTAGACCAGATGAAGCACACATAAATGAAGCATTTCTTATAGAATTTAAGTACTTAGAAGGAAATGGCGATGCACAGTTAACAGTTGCAGACCTGATCAATAAGATGGAGGTTTGTCTCTTGGGATCAGAATTCAACCCATATGAAACATTTCAGCGATGAAATCATTATTGTTGAGTAGAATGGTAAGCCAAGTCGTGCTATTTCGCACTACTGTGACTGGTATTCTACGCGGCGTTTGTATACAGTATAAGAACGATTATTCAGAAACGAAGATGTTGAGAATAATACAGGCAGATGCAAAATCTATAAAAAAAAAAAAAATAATAAATAAATAAATAAAAATAATAATAATAATAATAAATGGCATCGAGTCTGTGGTATATATCCATCTGTTGATAGTATGTCATTATCCTAGGATGCATTGAAGTTCGTCGCACAGGTATTACTTGCATTCCTCAAAGCTTTAGTTGTTGGCCACGAGATATCTTCAAAGTTGACCTCAATGAGAAAAGCTATAATGCAGGCAACCAGACCCAGAGTGTGATGTGTAGAATGGCATCATAATGAATGACGTCATGAATGACGTCGATAAGTACGTCACGAACGCATATTTGAAGACGGTCTATGCGTTGTTGTACAAATTGTTTGCTTTTACTATTTAATAAATATTCTGTTGACTATTTTGAAACTAATTTGACTGGGCGCTGTTGCTGTCATAGTCAACAGCTTCCCTGTATAGTTTTCTGGAAATTGATAGCTAGGGAATTTGGGGATCGATCAATCCCAACACGAGTTTAGCTAGTGATGGGCGGGGCATAGCTAAAAATGGAAAGGTCCATTGGTCCTCGCAATCGAAATGCACCAGCACTTCTCCTCAAGATTTTCTGTAGATACACTCATACACATGGTTTTGGATATTCCTATGACGCAGTCCAAATATTTGAAATTTCCTCTATTGCACAAGGGGTAGTGTATTAGAAAATATATGTTACATATATGTTAATTAGTTTTTTAAAAACAGGTATTTGACGGTTGCAGCCGTAATGCACGATCCCATGATCAAGGATGCCACACATCCGAGACGGTGAGGATGTGTGCGTGCGTGTGTGCGTGTGTGCGTGCGTGCGTGCGTGCGTGCGTGCGTGCGTGCGTGCGTGCGTGCGTGCGCGCGCGTGTGCGTGTGCTTTATAGAACCAACTGTCACCGTCATCGGCCAAACGGTCATCAGGCTAAAAAAGGTTCCTAGCAAACACAGTCAATAAAGAAAAGGCGGGATGGCTGACGGGCCATGCCAAGATGATGCTGATTTACTGATTGCCCAAACAGCAGTGGAATCCGCAAAGAGAATATATTACTATTCTTGTTGGTGATGGCACGAACTTACTGTTACCGTGTTACCTACCGAAACATATATTTTTTCAAACCGGAGCCGAAGCTGGATGCGAGGGAATTACGGGTTTGACACATAAAATGACGAAGAACATCTTGGGGGAATGTATGTTATAGATTAATATTCGCAAATGCCATACTTGGCTGTGATGCAACAGCATGTGTTTATGGCTTTGGCAAAGCCCTTGCCCCGAAGAAAATCCATACCAATGCAAAACACTTTACTGACCTTTTCACCCAGGAGGCTGATACACCAAATGGTCTCATAGGAGAAATTGTTCTTGTGTGCATTTACACAGGAAATCCTCTGGATGGTCTATGATACAAGCGTGTCCGTAACAATGTTGAAAAACGTTCAAAATATGTCAATGGTCATAGCTTACCACTAGCATCCACAGCTACTCAGTATCATAGCCTTTCAGCGTACTTCTAAATTCAGGTCTTGAGGAGGAATGCTTGCCTTTTTCCGCAAGCTGAATAATGATGGAAGGCCAGTGATAATCAGTTAGTCCTTAGAGAAACTGGCCTAATACCAGCGCCATTGTAACTCACTGAGGTCCTCAGAAGCAATTGAAAAATTGATTGCAACACGGATATATACAAGGCCGGGTATTGGCCTCGCTTGCCCATGTGTGTCGCCGCGAGTGCAAAGTGCGGAGTTGCGCTAGCTCACCTGAGATGGACCTCGATGAAGAGCAGTGATATTCTCTACCAAGGACTGAAGATATTTATTCCGTCTATATGATAGGGTATGCAATAAAATTAATTTTTTTTTGCTAATCACTACATTAATCTGCATATTTCATTACTATCTATGCATATAATGAATCCAGGAAATGTGCTAATCGTATCCACCAACCCTCAATACCTGGTGCTAGATACTTCATATGTCATGATTGGATGATTAGATACAGAGAAAATCAGTCTTCCAATAATGGCGATAGGTAATTTGCATATTATGCAATTTAGAAGAGTATCCAGCAAATATATTTAAGGAAACTTGTGTTATGCTGTTCAAGGGACATTTCCGAAATATATACTCATTAAGAAAATTATGTTGTAATTAGTCTTGGGACCAACAACAATGTGCCTGGACTATAGAAGGAGTTTAATGTATTGAAAAATCAAAGATTTGGAATAGTATTTAAATTGTATTTCTTTTTCAGCGCAAGCGATAGCCATCGAAGAGTGCAAGCGACCAAACTATTCACACTCGGGATATGACATATATAAGTGTGTGAGCGACAAATTGATAAAGAGACTACCGGGATTACACAGAGACAAAAATTCAGAAAAGAAATTAAGCAAACATATCAAATAGTGGTATACACGAGTCGCACGCTCTGCTTAATCTCCTGGATGAGAAATGCTGTTTTAGAAAACAAATATAGCGATTCCATCATCTTATCTTCTTAACTTTCGATTTCCCTTGGCAGAGTAATAAATAATTGTATTTGGGTGGACAAGTAAACGACTTTTTCATATATCATTGGATATTGCCATTTAATAGGATTATGGCTAGATCCCAAGACATGACAGGATAAGCTTTGAGAGAATAAAGGAAATTGCGCATCAATTCTATAAACAAAACTAATTGACAACGAAATCTGTCAGAAACATTCAAAATGAGAAAAGAAATTTTGAAAAGGGCTATCACATTCTACGCGAAATCATTATTCATCTAAGAGATCCTGACTTATCCTTATCTTTTAATATCCCCATCACTCTCTTAAAACCTCTCTATAGCGGGCACCTTATAGACCATTATTAAGTGATGACTGAACGAGCTAGACGTTTGCTATGCATTTTTTGTCACATGCAATTGATCGTGGCGCCGTTTTATAGAACAATCACTTCTGTGGCCCCCGTATATAAGTGGCCGCTATAGACAGGTATAGCTCTACGGCTCTGCAATATATCCGACATCCTGTGTTAACATCACGTAAAAAATGGATGGATTGTAAAACAGTATCAATATCCTTATCTTTGATGATACTGTCACTATCTCGGTTTTATTATTTGATTAATTCTCTAAAGCTAATCAACATTCCTACAAGTAATTAGTGTTCACGGAAGTAGACGTGGAACAACAAACACTACAATTACCCGAATGTATCCCGTGGTTATTCCTGAGAAGGAGGACGCGCTCCACGTTCAGGCGGCGCTAAACTCGCCCAAGTCATCTATGCCTCCATGCGTTCACATTATGGCAAATCAGGAAAATCATCGTAAAAATGCATGGCTTAATGCATCAACATACTATGACCACAATGGAGGATTCCAGCTTCTCAGTTAACTATATGACGTCATAATCAACTACATGACGTGTAGGCTGACTTCATTATAATCAATTAAGTCATGAATGGCGTAGCTAGGTTCATCACGAACGCATAATTGATACGATGATGGACTAAGCCGTTGTGTGCGAATTGTATGTCTTTGCTATTTAATAAATACCTGGGGATCAAGGTGCTCAAATTTTTGGGATTTTTGGACCGGTCTGCTGTCAAAGTATGTCATATAAGAAAATGATCCTTGCTCCATGTAGAATAGCATCCTACTAGATATCTTTGCAAAGCTGGATGCTAAAGGTCAATTTTACCTTGACATATAGGTTAAGGTCGCGATTATAAAGAATTGTGTATAATCGGGTATGACCACCACCTCCATCCTTTGAGCTTTGATGTTGACAACTTAGAAGAATGCAGCCTGTAAATTCATATTCTTGAAATTCATCCCAAGTTATGTTCAAACACACATGTTGGATGCGCAATTGGACAATTAACGAATATCTTGAGGAATTACATTGAAACAATGTCGACACAAAATCTGTATTGTGTAAGATAACCGATATGATTTGATTGGCCAACTTATTACCTTATTATCTTTCCAATGATGCCCGAGCTAGTTAGCATCATTAGAAACTTGAATACTGTTAAAATCCCATGAATCAATTCCAGGAATTGTCACATCATACATGAGCAAAATTGGCATCTCCTATGTTTTGATTATCCAATTAGCAGACAGGTAGTGCACAGGTCCTTGTACGGGTAAAGATGCATTATGTATTCTTCAGATGAAACGCCAGATAAATGTAAATGGAAAAGCGATGACATTATAATGCATATCTAAATCAATATTCGAACATTCCAAATGCATTTGTTAATTTTAATGCGCTGATTCCACTATCTAAAACCCTCAAGGTACACAAATAGTTTCCTAACATTCCGAAGCTAATAAACCAATGCACCATATATATATATATATATATATATATATATATATATATATATATATATATATATATATATATATATATATATATATATATATATATATATATATATATATATATATATATATATATATATATATATATATATATATATATATATATATATAGAAATCGCATGCATGCGCAACGAGGCAGCATAAAAGCATCGCCGTGTTTTGATTGTATTTTATCCTATTGTTCTGACAAGAAATCGTGCATGGGATGCTATCTCACCCACATGGCACAGATTCTCTACACAATTGGAATTAGCCTACGCTATCCATTACAATCTCTCATCGACTTAGATGTAATTAGGTAATTATTGCGACTTGGGGGAGTGTGTGTTATTTATTATGCAACAATTCAAACACAGCATATGAGACTGAGCAGTAAAAGCCTTAGAGTTAAACTGTCATAGTAATAGTGATGATTCAACATTCACATTTCTGACAAGGCGCATGTGTCACTCACTTGAAACATCGGAATTTCAAGTAGAAACGTCATGTTCTGATATATCAATTTCCCTTGGGAAAATTCTAACGACCCTTAGTCGTTAATCACAGTTTTTGTTAAATATCAGCATGATGTGGTAAGCGGTTCCGGAGAAGGAAGATTTTCCGCGAGAACGAGATCATCCAAGATGCCCGTGAGAAAAGTCAGGCAATTAGCTTCTCTTGAACGAACGTGATGCAGGCCTCAGGCTAAATAAAGTTTCACGAGCTTCAAATCAATTGGCCAACACGTTTCGGAAAAGAACATGTTTAAATGTGTTTCTAAGAATAGTGCAGAATTCTAACATGGCCGCCGACAAAATCGTCCAATCAGCTACATTTGTACACTCCTGGTACGCATGCGCTGGTGATGCTTCTTAGAAAACCTGGTAAATTTTGTCCGGAAGATGTTATGTTAAACTACATTGTACAAATATTGCCAAGCGTTAATCCATAGAAGAAACTATTCACGCTACCAATAATTTTGCTGATCTATATAGTGTGATGCGGGCATCGCGCGGCATGCGGGTGTCACGTGGCAGGCACGATGCGTATTGGCGCCAAATCAATACACAAAGGGCGCCTGCGGCACGCGTACTATTGAAAATGTTGAAACGTATAATCTTCTTCGCGTATGTGAAGATCTGATCTATCAATCCACTCAGATTTTTGACTAGTTGTATTTTGGTGTTGACATCTTGGATGTTATGATACATTTCTGGACATTGTTTACAATGCTTCTGTTCCTTAACTCGTGGTTTAATTTCAAACAAACATGTGTGGAAGAATTTTGGCTGTGCCCGAGTTCAAACCTTTCATTCGGATTTTTAACTGATCAACTTTTCCGAGTGAGAATATTGGATTTTCTAAAAGATTTGCTGGAAATTATGTACAATGCTGCGTTCCTTAAATCATGCCCTGATTTCAACTAAACTGGCAGAACAATCATTTGGTCGTATGTTCATAATAATGTAGCCGTCAGAACTATAATATTGTTGAACTCCCTACTTTGTTTCCGACAGTCATATTGGCCAGCTGACCAATGACCAGTAGCGCCAAGGCTCTTGGACCTCTTGTTGAGACGTCTCAATATTAACATTATTGAATAGTATTGAACATTATCATCATAATTAACATAATGTATACATGGCTATGCATGTATAATCAATATCTGACTTTCAGAAATGCATACCAGATTTAACATAATAGATGTCTACCAATCGTTCACCTTTTCAAAGATTTGGTAATTTTAGTAATAATTTATTGGTATATTTACAATTTTATTATACCTGAAATTTCGAACTTGGCTCCATTCACTAACCAGATGCAGTAGGTCTTTTGAGCTTCCCTATGTCAACCCTTCATACAATTCACCTTTCCAGAGTACCCACCCATCATATGACGTCATAATGAATTGCGTGATGTGTTGAATGACATCATAATGGATGGCGTCATAAATGGTGTCGATAAGTACGTCACGAACGCATATTTGAAGACGGTCTATGCGATGTTGTACAAATTGTTTGCTTTTACTATTTAATAAATATTATGTTGAATATTTTGAAACTAATTTCACTGGGCTCTGTTGCTGCTTATGGCACCCAGTCAAATTAGTTACAAAATATTCAACAGCTTCCCTGTATGGTTTGCAGGAAATTGATTGCTAGGGCATTTGGGCATCGATCAATCCCACCACGGCGAGGTGTGGGTGGAGCTTAGCTAGTGATGGGCGGGACATAGCTAAAAATGGAAACGTATATTCTTGATATTTTTATAGGCCCCTACTTCCAATATGATCTCCTTTACGAACTCCACCTTTAACTCTATCAACCTCCAGAGCAGAATCATCAAAATATAAATGATGTCAGGAGTATTCTGTTTGACATATTAGAACTAATTTAACGTCGATCTGTCTCAGCAAGAAGCTTTTGTCAAAGTGGTTTCAAAATATTCAGCAGCTTGTGTTCATAGTTGTCTTGAGAGGTACACCAGCGGTTAAAGTGTTAATTGGAAAATAAACAAATTTGTTTACATTTTTTTAAATGACAGCTTTGAATCTGACAGTCCATTGATATGTAGTCTCTTACCCAGCGTACATTGTCTAGCCTTCTGCCCATCAGCGACCAATTAGGGACTGATCCAATAATGAACCTCATCCACACCTATCACATGACGGATTTATTGCTTTGTGGCCGGGCGGCCACCGTCCAATGCTCATCCCCGTGCGTGAGGACCGGGTGACCGGTCACCGTGCAAGCTGTCTCGCCCCCCCCCCCCCCCCGGAATTCCGTCAGGCCCCCATTGAGGAAGTGTTATTCTAACAAAGGCCCAGTCTTGCATCAGTGAGCACCGTCTAGATGTGGGCTCGTCCCGAATTTCGTTTGGGTCTCGCAGCAGGTCTCTGGGCTAGCAATATCACTCGTTTAGCATGGCCACAATAATTTTCTGACCGGAGTGGTCAGCCGCCGCCTCGGAGACGTGTGAGTATTCCTTTTATGGCTCTACCCATGACTGAGTTCTCGATGAAGTGGTTTCCTCACCGTCTCATTCCTCTCGCTGTTCCTGGGCGGGGTTGGGGGGCGTGCTGGTGTGCTTGGTGGCCATCATCACTCAGTCGGTCTTGGTAAGGTGGTTTGTCCTTAATCCGAGCGGATGAGTGGCACGTATGTAGACGTCTGTTTTGGCAGTAGCAGGCAAAAAGACAGGAGCAGTTGAAGCGGTACTGGCAGTAGAAGATGTTACGGGTGTGGCGGAAGTGTTTCCGGAAGGTGTGTTTTCTGTGGCAGAAGCGCTAATGGTGGTGAAAGTGGCGGTAGTTGTGTTGGTGGAAACTTCTGTGGCAGTGGCGATGGCGGGGATGGCTCAGTCGGTAATGAGGGAGACAAATCCCCCTGGTGCGTGTCATCGAGGCTGATGGATGGGTCCTTCTAAGGAGAGGGTCTCTCTCGGGCACTAGTTCTTATCGCGTAGTCGGTACATCGCTAGTGGTCGCTAATCATATCAGTAGTTGATACAACTAAGTTGGTCACAAGAGTCATTTGGCGCTGAAAGTATTTATCTGAAGGCAGACAGCATAAAGCAGAATGGGAAAACGAATCCTACTTTAATAGTCACGAAGCAGAGAGGAGCAAGCGGGTGAAGATTAGTAGTTGCTCCCTAGTTGATCCGATGTTCTCTACGGGAATCCAGAGGGAATCCTTCTTTGTGTCCCTAATTCTAAAGCTTTTTAGAGGGTATCACGCGCAAGGCAGTATTTTAGCTACCTAGATTGTTTATGCGGATTAAGGCCTCAATCGGCCACAAAAAGGACATTATCGGTTAGCTGGTGTGAGAACCGCTTCCCTCGCAGGGTTAGACGAGCCTTCCACTCAGAGCCTAGATCGTCTTGAACAATGTCAAAAAGAACTTTGTGCAGAACAGATGGCAGTCCTTCCAAGGTTCAGACGCACGAACATGCGTGTGTAATTAAAAGAGGAAAGAGTTTAATGGAACCCCTGCCGAGTCTGAGCGGGATGAAGATGTGGCAAACTTGAACATATTTCAGTGATGCAGCAGTTATCGGGTTCTGTTGCGAGAACCGGTGTTAGACGCATTAGCGAATACTTACCTAAGTTTTCCCCTGACCGCCTTCCTAGCGGTATAAAAGAATGAGATGCGATATGTTTCCTTAGTTTAGCTTTTAGAGGAGCGACACCATCGTGCCGAAAGTTCAGCCTAGGCAGACGCGTTTGAAGTGCCTAAAGCTAGGCACACACATGCCGACGTTCCCCGACACGATCAATTTGTCGGCTGTCGGCATTAATCTGGCAGACTCTCACGCAGCAGGATGTTCCAACGATGGGGGGTGGGGTGGGAGGGGGGGTCATACTCTAACCGACTAGTTGGTCGTCGGCAACCCGTGCACCTAGCGAGAAAGATAGGAACCACTCGCGTCCTAGCGGGACATGTTCACACTATGCCTGGGTTATCTTTATTTTGTGTGGCGCAATGGGTTGCGCATTAACGTTATCGTATACCATGTTGTATATAATACATGTACAGTCCCGCTCCTTTGGATTTACCAAATATTCTTGTCCTGGAATGGTGCATTTGTTATGATAGACAGAGAAGAGCTGACACTGTCGGTGCACGGTAATTCTGCGGTCGGCAGCGAATACGCAGTGTAATTAGTTTGAAAATTCCATAATAATATCTAAATTAAATAGTTCATAACTGTATATCCTCAATATCTGAGCATGTAAATATCAATAAAACACCATGTCGAACACGGTGTATCGTGCTGAAAGGCTGATTAGTCTGACTACACGGTGCTCCTACCAGTAGGATAAATATTCGTAAAACAACTAAAGGAAAATGGCTCAATGGAATTCACAATCGGAAAGTGAGTTTGTAGAAATGTGGAGGCAGCATCCACAACTGTATGATTCGGCCCACATGAATTACCTCAGACGAGGGAAGAGGCATGCCTGTCTCAGCAAATTCGCCGAGACATTTGGAACGACTGGTATGTACTATGCCAATGCCTATGTGATGTGTTCATATGTGTATATCATAACAGGTAGGCCTATGTACGCCTGTAGTGATAATGCCATGTATTGGGTGCACTATCGTATAGTGCTACTATTTGATCGACACATGTCAATTTCTTTTCTCATACGCGCAATAGTGCACCCTAGATATATTGCCGTTTGGCTTGTAAGGGACCGCTAATTATGGCAGTTATTTTCACTCAGCTGTGCGATGTTATACATTATAACGCACTAACTGTAGTAAAATGGCCAATTATGATTGGGGCAATTTCATGGATACCGTTGCTACTAAAGGCAGTAACAACTTTAGGTTATTTTTCAAAATCTTAGGTATGTATTTTATGCACAGCCTTTTTATTTTAATACTGTTATCCCAAATCACTTATAATAACTGTAGTCTAGATTCGTATCCACATCCATTGTCTCTCGGATGATGTTCTTGACACTGTGCAAAATGACTTTGCCCTACACTTTCCTTCGCAACTGCACTAGTATAAGTCAGCCTGTCTGTCGGCCTGTCTGTCATTCTCTTTGCAAATCTTACACGGTTGCATAAGTCACCGCAATGGCACGTTCCCACTTGTTAATGTTCAAATGGTCTGCTCTAAAATACAAATTTTGACGTTAAAATTACCATTCGCTTTGTAGCAAGAATGGGGATTGCGCCGCCCCCCCCCACCCACCCACACCCTCCATGTTAATTCCCAACTCATACGCATATGTACAGGTTCCTTATATATAATGAGATATGTATATGGGTTCAATAAAAAATATGGAAGTAAAACTAAAAGAGCATTTCTGTTTGTCCTTTCAGTTTCAGAGATTAAAAAGAAAATGGACAGTCTGCGTACGCAGTACTCTCGTTTCAGCAAACTGTCGAAAAGTGGTGGTGGTGGGAAACCGAAAACAAAACGTCACGATTGGATCCTCAACAACCTTGATTTCCTGAAGCCCCATGTGGGGAAACAAAGCTCGACGGTATCGAGCAGTGATCTCCTGGGCCAGGTAGGCCTATTCATATAAATAAAATAAATTTCTGGTTTGCTTGATCTAGACTACACTCATCTTAACCGAGGAAAATTGTTTTCAAGCCAAACAAAATCAATAACTCAAAGTAACATTGATTCTATATGTACAATCTTCGCAGTTCAATCAGATCCTACCCGAGCATCGCGTTTTCCATGATACTGATCCAACCTTTGAGTTCACGTATTTCACCAGGTACTCATGCTGTGCTTTTGCCCGTGCAGTCACATTCGTTCCTGTAGGCAGGTGAGCTTTGCTGAGTACGGGGTCACTCCTCCACGATCATGGTATCATCTTGTTTGTCACATTGTTTTCATCGTGACATAGGTTGGCAGTAGATCCGATTTTCGAACGGAGCATGTTGTGGAGAGCACAGCAGGCCATCACAATCTTCTCGACCTTCACTGGTGCAAGGGTAATGTTTGTGCGTAACACTCTGAAACGGTTTGCCATGATTCCGAAAGCATTCTCGACCACTCTTCTGGCACGAGAGAGACGATAGTTGTAGATTCTACGCTCCAGTAACATGTCCTTGTAGCTGAATGGCGTCATAAGATTTTCTTTGAGTCCAAATGCATCATCAGCGCACACATAATAACTAATTGGTCGCTCATCTCCTGGACATGGTGCTGGCTTAGGGAACATTGAAGACATGCGGTCGAGAGCCTGTTGGAGGCCACAGCCCTATAACACGCCATCAATCGCTAACCCTGCCATTGCACCCTACATTCATGTACATGAATTTGTATTCGGCATCCACTAGTGACATAAGTACAATGCTGAATGTGTGTTTGTAATTATAATAATGTGAACCTGATCCTGATGGGGGTGCGATCGTGACATGTTTCTCGTCCAATGGCCCGAGGCAGTTTGGTAGGTTCCACAGTTCTTGGAATAGATCTGCAATGTTGGTTGGTAACTATAGTTGAGAATAGATTGACCTTCCTATTGCCATTATGCAAAACATTTGCGCACTTGCTTAAACGTCATTTCAGGATCCAGATGCGTCCGATCAAGGCACTGATGAAGATGAAAATTCCGTAGACGGTGCATCAAATGAAGTACATCCAACTACGTCAGCAGATGGATTATTGACTACCGTAGACAAGACATTGGATGATGACGCTGGAGAGGCTTGTTCTACGCAGGCAGTGGCAATGGGTACCAAAAAACGATTATCGAAAACATCATCAGCTACGCAGAACGATCGAGCAGAGGCAGACTTGCTACAGGTGCTAACAAACAAAATCAGTGAAGTCAATGCATCTCACCACGAGCAATTCGAGGATGAGCTAGAACTATTTGGGAAAAGCATGGCACAATGTCTCTGTTCAATTAAAGACAAACGAGCACAACTCATCGTCATCAGTGAGATAGAACAAGCCATTTTTCGTACACGTATGAGCGAGCAACCTGAATCACAGTATGCATTCAATATGTCACAACTTATCAACAACGCTGCTCCAAGCAATCGAGGACATTACATGACGATTTCTCGCGCGCGGTGACAGAATCAAATGCTTGGGGAGTCCAGCAGCCTTTCTCAAGCATGTTAAACAGCGGCGAGTACTAAACTAGATATACTAAATGAACTGACCCATGTTACGTTGAAATAAACAACTTGTTTCCACAAATAATGTCCAGTTTTGTTTGCTCAACAATATATGTTTACCTTCATGTACTCATCCTTCAGCACATCATATATAGCTTGGCAAACCTCGGGAACAAATCGTCCGATTGTCGTTGATCCCAAGCTAAACATATAATGCAGACTCTGATACGTCTCACCTATCAAATGCAAAAATATACTTTAATCTAGAATACGCAGTCGATTGCACACCATTGCAGAATCCCAACATGTCATGGGCTTAGTCTTTCGACCCTCTGACCACCAGGGGGCTGAGCCAAATATAAATATTCAGATGAGGAAATCTCCTACCAACTTTGCTTGAATTACAACTAACGATTTGCGATGATTGACGGGCGGACAGATATATAGAGATAGACGGACATACATACCTGGTTGTGTACAGATAGTCAAGCAGACAAGCAGACAGATTGCACTGATTGTCATATTTCTGCTGGCCTTGTAACATGAGTAATTATGCACAGATGGAATGTACAGTAATCAGGTAATCGTGATGCGATGTTATAGCAATGCATTTTAGCAATTCATATTCATGTTACTTGTTCCATAATTAACATTAATAATATATACTCACCAGTTGCCAGAAAACGGAGGGTAACAGCCAGTCGCTCACCAGGTGATATTGAGGCGCGATATGTCGTATTCTGCTTCTCTATAGTGGGTGAGACCAGTTGCAGAAGCCAATCGAAGATATATGGTAGCATTCTGAGGAAGTTTTTGTACTCATCCTCCTCCTTTATTCTCAGACTTCCTATAAGATTTTGGTAAGCACCAAAATCTTCTCTCTCCAAGATGTGTGGCTTCACCCACACTGTCCTATTCCTCTTCTTCTTCTCTGCCCTACGACGCCGTCGACGGCGTAAAACAGTCAAGGCTGTCAAGGCGAGGAGCAATAATTGTGAACAGGTGCCATCTTGGACTACTAGCCTACAATTGTTGTCATATGACAACGTGCCAGTCATTTATTGGCTGCGTGAACGCCGACGATCATATTGGCTAGACGTGTGTCTGAGGCCAGCATACATATCCGGACAGGACAATCGGTTGTGTCGGCTAGGCCCATACACCACCCGATCATCACCGACACCGCCGACTCCCGATTCATTTTTTGAATCAACGCGAATCGGCCAGAAAATGCTGATTTTACGTCAGTGTAAGGTCATAAACTACATTGCCTGTCGGGCCGACAAACGCCGGCATGTGTATGCCTAGCATAAGTGTGGAGTGCAGGAATTTAAGTGGTGGAACTTTCTCTTGCAATACCTGTAAGTGTGGGTCACAAGACCCATCGACTGGCCGAAAAACAGAAGCAATCTTTTTGGCGAGGAACCTGTGCCTTAGGGCAGAGAGGGTCACCTGCTTCGAAAGAAGCGGCAAAAGAAAAAATGGTGAACATCCTAATTTACAATATTTCTTTTCAACGAAAGCAACGACATCATTACGGCGGTGCGTGAGATCGTAGTCTGCTAGAGACGCCTAAGACAGACGATCTCCTTTTAGAACGTTCCCAATCGAAAGGTGGAACAGCCACTAACAGCGGGAAAGCTAACAAAAGAGGCACTTAAGGCGATATATCTAACATTCTGTAGAGAAAAAGCAACTTAGATTAGTGCATATATTTATGATTTAAAAAGCATGCGCAGTTCAATTTCTTACGCGCGGAGGAATATTCTGTAATCACAGTCAACAGTCCTGTCAGACACAGGGGCTAGGTTGTGCTATTGTTGGCGTTGTTCATTTCTACACCAACCTTGCTCGGTATATTCCCCAAGGTACAATATCACACGGTCTTAGTCCTCGGCAGCCAAAAATCACAACAAGCCAAGCGAGTGGTACTTCTAAAGAATAGATGAAAGTTCAGTGGTTCCTCACATAAAGTGTGGCCACAGAGAGGCGACGCGAAAGAGGAGAATAGCCCATCTACATAGGGTAACACAAGGCGGCACAAGACAGAATAGTAGATTTCAAAATCAGCAGTCACAGAGTAAAATGTTGCATAGGTGCGGGAGGAAGATCTCTCCGAAATGGAGGCAAAGGAAACTGGCGGACACCAAACTTGGTCAGAGGCAAGTACTGTTCGGGGGGGTGGGGTGAGGGGGGAATTCTCTTCATAGTAGACCAAGGGCGGCATAGGAGATTCCAGGCGAGGTTATGGCACAGACAAAGGCAATAGTCCTGCCAGTGTGCTGTCGAATAGCCTTCATTTCAGAGTCAGGAGACATGGCGATCTTTTTTAATCAGCAGAGTCTCCTGAGCGAAGATTTCTGAAGGCAGAAGACTTTTGGATGGTTATTTGTTCTTTTTGTTTGTTTGGGCTCATTTTATAGGCGGCCATTAACAAATTAGGTTGTTCCACTGCCTATGCAGATGGCGGCCCGCTCTGACCAGTTAAGGCC
Organism: Chaetoderma sp. LZ-2023a; assembly: GCA_034401795.1. Classification (NCBI taxonomy): domain Eukaryota; kingdom Metazoa; phylum Mollusca; class Caudofoveata; order Chaetodermatida; family Chaetodermatidae; genus Chaetoderma; species Chaetoderma sp. LZ-2023a. The sequence continues at coordinate 86,094,168 of CM067360.1, forward strand.
TTGGAGGGTGTCGTTGGCGAGGCAGCCCAAGAACAACGTCTATGCAGCTGATTTTCTAAGAAGTTATTGGTTTGATTGGCTTCTGTCGAGTCCCCGATTCAAGGTCCCATTCACGCCATTCTAGACTGGTTTTATTTCAGTCTATTTGGTAACTTTCCCAGCTTTTACACTGGTACCTAGTTATACTCCGGTGTGGAGAGAGGCAACGAGGAGTGAATGAGATTGCCTATGTTTCCACCGATCCTTGACTTTCTAACGCAGAGCGAGCAGCTTTGCATCTCATTATCTTTTTAACGAATGATAAGCTTTCCGTAAGCAATCAACAGCCCCTCGATAGTCATTCTTACAACCCCGCCAGCTTTCATAGTATCCAGCAGAAGCCGACGAGTTCAATGGCGAGGTTGCATTCAAATCGTTTTTTCTTGGGGAAAGTTCGTCAATTCAATTCGTCGCCCTTTCTTTGCCTGACCTGTTATTGTCATCGTAAGGAATCGGAAATCTCAGGCTTTCTAAAGGTACCAAACATTCTCGGAAACTGTTGTGATCATGGGCATTACGCGAGGAAGAAGTCGTGCAAATATCATATTTACAAACTAAAGGTGTCCCACTTAGTCAAGCCCCATCTTATGAAAGAAACCCTGTCTATTATGGAGGTACTCCCTGTGGCCCGGCGCATGCGCAGACGTGGTGAATCGTGTCTTGAACGTTTTCACCATCGTGCGTGCTTTAGGTATAATCATCCTCATGGTGGCCGTAGTTTGGCTAGTGCTCCCTGTCACCCGATCACACTATCAATCAACCAGTGCCAGAAGTTAACTCGTCTTAACTGGCTCCTACTGAAACAAAAATAAATCCTGTTTAAACGAAATTCTTTTCCATAGCTCTGTTCAACACACACGCGCGCGCACGCACACAAGCACGCATGCGCTGACATGCACGCACACGTACGTACGCACGCACGCACGCACGTACGTACGTACGTACGTACGTACGTACGTACATACGCACGCACGCACGTACGCACGTACGTACGCACGCACGCACGCACGCACGCACGCACGCAAGCAAGCACGCACGCACGCACACAAACACACACGTGTGTAGGTGATCAACAATTAACCGTTGAATGATATTCCCCTTAGTACGAACACGTTGTCCAGGAATTATATTGCACATAGCTTCACTTTTTATACGATACAGACTCGATATGACACATTCTTTATAAAGTAAGTAATTCTGTGTTAAATATTTTGAGATTAATTTCTCTGACAGATGTTGCTGCGTAAGTGAGCAAGAGTGTCTGGTAAACATATTCTGCATCTCTCTGTTATGGTTGCAGTACAATTTAGATACAATTCTTTCATCGGGGAATGGTTAAATCGTTGGTCGCGCGAGCCTGGTGGACGATAAAATCATTATTTACACACTAATAGCAGCGGAGCTATAGTTGACATCTTGAGTTCTTGACCATTGGTATATGATGAGCATCACGAAGATGGTGAATATTTAATAGAGAATGATTTTCATACGTTATATGTTCTAGATGCAGACACAATTATGGTGTACTCACACATACCTACGTAAATCAATGCATAATTTAATTAATCTTGAGTCTATTTAGAACTGGTTATAATGGATGATTCCGGCTTCTGAGTCAATCATATCACGTCATAATTGACTAGGTGACATTTAGGATGACGTCATAATCAATTAGGTCATGAATGATGTAGCTAGATTTGTCACGAACGCGTAATTAATGACGGGCTAAGCGCTGTTGTACGAATTGTTTTGTCTTTACTATTGTATAAACATTATATTGACTACTTTGGCCATAGGCAGATACTAGTTTCGAAATATGCGCCGGACCCACGATCATAGATCTTAGACCTACTTTGAGACCTAGCACTTGTAGCAGGGTAATGCGGAATTAATATAGGTTTCTCAGAAACATTACTCAAACTACAAAAGGAGCATTCCTTTGTTTTGATCAACCATGTAGGCTTCTTTGATAACGTAAGCATGCCATCTATGTTGTGGCTCGACACGCCATATGGTGAAACACCACCAGAGCAGTGGACGGTAGTGGACACAACGGACAAATGTGTACTTAGGGGGAAACGCCACACAAATTAAAATTAGTTGCATAAACGTTGGCGCAAAATACATGTTTATCAACAGAAAGTGCGTCTATCGGACAATAACTCCGTGCCATTCTGATTTCTTCTGGTAGGGTGCAGAAAAATAACACCAGAGTTTAAGGTAAAGTATTCTTCAGACGTCCCAGTAATCAACCACTTACGAGGATTAAGCCTAGCCGTCTCCGCAATACAGGCTAATCCGTATTTGATTGAAGACACGCACATAAATAAAACCTACATGCCGTTTTCGAGGCCGGTCTTTTCATCGGCTCTACTATTATCTTCTGGAATGAGTGTTCTCTTAAATTCATTGCTCTATTCCACTCACTACTGATTAATGCCTAATCACATTTCCGGCAATGTCTTATCAAAGATGAAGAGAAGATGAGTGAATGTATTAACTATGCATTACATTATGATTTCTTGGTATCGTTTATTATCTCTATCATTATCATTGATATATAACTGTCTGAGATGTCCGCCATCTCTTGATAAGATCATATCAGAAATATCTCCCGAATAATAACATTCAATCTGATTAATTCTGTGATGCTAATACATAATCGGATAATAAATTGGCATCGACAGCAGATATACAGTCACATATACATGGACATAAACTCAACTTATATAAATATGTTCAGCTGTTTGATGAGTAGGATATACTCTTAAACAAGAAAGATGGGAAAACGTAAATGCCTGCTCGTCTTTGACCTTCACGTCTGAATAAATGTATAGTTTCAATGGGTGAAATATATATGCATTTCAACAACGTACCAACACTTGTATCTTTAAAGCGATGCTAATCTCATCTCAAATGTTATACTGCACCGATAGATTATGGTGTATAGATTCCAGATCATTCATATTCTGTCACATTCCCGTTTCTGTATCACAATTATCTGCTTTGTAATATCGCGTAAAATGTTGAACAGTGATCGCAAGCGTTTTGTCTCCTCAGGTGATAGTGTGTGATGTCATGTAACTGGCAATGATTACATTCCTTATTATGTAATATTCATCTCGTTGAATATTTTGAAACTAATTTGATTGGAAGTTGTTGCTGCCTATGGCAGCAACAACGTCCAGTCAAATTAGTTTCAAAATATTCAACCGCTTACCTGTATGATTATTCTTATACCACGCTGGCAAACTATAGCAGGCGCCTCTGTGGCTGAGCTTTATCCCGAGCCAGGCACGCTAAGACTTTTCTGACTGGTTCAAGATAAATCATGACAGCCATCATAGGCTGTAAAAATGTAGCAGCATTTAGCTACTAAAGCCTGAATATCTTTCTTTAGCGGCATGATGAAAAGATTAACATTACCTGCATAGTTTATGACAGACATATTAGATCACATGAATAGCTATCAAGAGTTCAGATTAGTTATCCCTTAAGGCACATGGATTAGCGCACACAGATTAGTGCACATGGTACGTTGTTAAGTTGCCTTTCGTCCTAACTAGATGTGAGGAGTAAGCTTTGTCTCTTTGAAATTACGCACCGCTATGCTTTGGCTAATTCCCAAATAGGGCTGCTGTAAGCTGTGATGATAAAGGGTGGGCAGAAATTCTGTCTTTGCGTTAGAACTGTTCTTATAATGAGTTTATTCTATCGCCCATACACTATTCCCCGGCACTAGCGCCATGTTCTATATCGTAAGATGCACGCTAAATCGGGTTAAAATGCTCTCCAAGTGTGATCCTATAGTGCCCTCTATGTGTTGGCCAGACATATAGTTTACCCTTCGCCTAGGTCGGATTACAGTCCTGCATCCTTGACTAAGACCACCGTCGTGGTCCTAAGACCACCTGCCTTAATAAAACCCCATCATTTATTATAGCAAATAAGCTGTATAAATTGACGAATGCCTTGAGGCGAGCACTTTTTCCTGGCCTCTACAGAGCACGTTATAGACAGGTTTCGCTGGATTGGGCGTGGTTCTTCAGTCCAATTCGTTTGAATAGAGAAAGTATGTATACTCGTATTCCGGGAAAATCCTTCACAATGCAAAAAATATTCTCTTGCATATTTTGAAAGCTAATTTGACTGAGAGCTGGTGTTGCAACCGCTTTCAAGAAAATTAGTTTCAACATATTGATATACTCAAATGGTCGAGTTTTGAGTATGCATTTCTTTAGAATTACTGGGGTATGGCCTCAGTTGGGGTCTCGGGATAGGGTATCCCACTACATAGAATTTCTGGCAAAAGTCATTTATGACACTAGGGGATATGTTTAACCGTTTGAGACTAATTTCAACCAGCAACTCGATGAAATAATTTAGCATATTTAGGGGTGGGGAGAGTCCTTTAAATGGGGGCTTTGGACTGGGGCATCCCACGACTAAAAATTCTGACAACAGCCATTCATAACGCTAGGAGACATGTTTTACATTTTGAGACTAATTTCACCCGGTAATTCAGCGAGGTAATAAAGCATATTTTTGGGTGGGGGATTTAAATCGGGGCTTCTGTCTTGGGCATCCCACCACTACAAACTTCTGGCAACAGCCATTCATGACACTAGGAGACATGTATAACATCTTGAGACTAATTTCAACGGGACATGTTGCTAAAAACATGCACACATTTTGCAATGATGAGTCTACCACGCCAGCTTGGACCTGTTTGGTCAAATCTTTTAAAAAGCGAAGAGCGACATGCCTTAATCTGTGCTTCCAGAAGGAATCACGCATCAAGATTGCTGTGTGTCTCTGACCTCTTCATTCGACCGCACTTCAAGGCATGCTTTTTATCCAGCCGCAGCAAATTATCATTGGGTAATTGGAGAAAGATTGCCATCTTGATCTTGTGATGTGCTATGTTCATGAGTTCCATTTAATTTCTCTTTTTCACACATAACCTTCAACTGGTTTTCAAAGTCCTATCCCGGAAGGAGATAAAATGTGATGACCTCCTCCCTTTTGGATGAGTGCTTGGCAATCGCTAGACTTAACTTTCATATTTGCCTGACACATCCTGTGAATACGCGTCGTATGCATTACCAACTCCATTGCTGGTTTGACAGACTTTCAATGTGGACACTCTGGCAGCATGCGGAACCCAATACACCTTCTTTTGCGTTGTTGTCTTTCGCTTCAATGCCACCTTCATCTCGTCCAGCATATGCTCTTCTTGGCCAGATCAGTTTCCTGGTTAGACATCTCGCTTATCACCAGACGACTGTGAAGTTAATTCAATTTATCATCAACGATGCAAATCCATTGTACGTGTAGTGTACACACGCACGCACGCACGTACGCACGCACACACGTATACACTCACACAGACACACACACGCGCGCGCGTATACACGCACGCACACACGTGCACATCCTTTTTGTCTTACAAAACCATGATAAAAATATTATTTTGCTAAATATCCTGCTTTAGCTATGCCAAAGATTTCCATGAATATAATTCATTTCAGAGATTATCTGAATAGTCGTGTTGCCGACAATTAAAATGCTGCCTGCAAACGCCACCTGTTTATGGGTTATTTACCTCCATTGTAATCATAATTTGAACATAGATTTTGCACAATTAGTTGTAAAACTATATGTAATTGACGTAGTAATGACACTAAGAATACATCATTGAATGAAATTTCACAGAATCATTGATAATACGTGCATCTTATTTAAATCGGATGATGATTGTCAAAGAACATTATTGAATACAGTTATAATACAAACACTGGATGATCTATTTTAATTCAACCAGTCATTGAAGAGTATATTTGGACTTTATGTTATGATACACTTTTAAGAGAAATATTCCCCAACTTATGATTCAGTGGTGTTGCTTACATACAAAGTTGCCTACGAATTACACACATGTAGCAGTATATGGATTGTGTGATTTAGCCTAGTTATCGCGTATGACATAACAGTATGCAGTTTTTGCTTCCATTATATAGCGATTTCATATAATTATTTATTGCTTTAGCTCATTTCAAATGGATCCTACTTACATCACCAAAATAGTTATTGACTATTATCAGCGTTTTCTAGCTAAATTACACGTTACGAATAGGGAAAGGTGCTTGCATGCGTTTTCACAAACATGCAGCTGACGTTTAATTTGATTTTGTGCAAATACTCTTTCGTCCCAAATATTAAGACAACTCCCACATGTACACGTGTACTCACATTTTTTGTGGAAACGATAGTCAAACGCAATTTTAATCCGATTTCTGTATTAAGTATCTCCGTATTAACGAGTGCCCCTAAGCAGGGAATGGGTGTGCACGCAATCAGATAACTAAGCAAAAAATAATTTCAAATGTAACAAAATATGTGTCTTTGGACGAAACATAGCAAAGTCATTATGCAATACACATTTTCTATGAATAATTTCCACGCGGGGAAGAGAAATTGTGACAGAAAAATCAATTTAGTACAGTCATGTGGCATATTAACTTTTCCCACGCGTCTCGGGGCAAATGTTTAACGCTCTGGTGCAGTTTGAAATGCTTCAAGCAAACACCCTGAATGAATACTGACCTCTACTAGACACAGCGAACAAATGCTCTACATTGCGGTGAGTAGAGTTTAAAACAGTCCTTACGCATTTCATTTATTCCTTTTTGTCTCACGTATATCCGCATCCCCTGCCTTGAAGCTAAATGAGGATGCAGCTTATAGTGAAGTTTCTAAGTGTGTTTCAGATGATTTAAAATAAGATTAGTCGGTGCTAGTAAACCTAGCTGATGTGATGATTTCCAGCCAGGGTTGTTAAGAAATCACCTAAGAAATTGTCCCTATTTGATGTTGTATGTGCATACGATTTGTCAGCTGACATAATGTTGTGTGTAAGAGCATGGTATCTGTATCTGTATCTGTACTGTTACTAGGAAAATCCTAAAGGGCTTCACGCCTAAGCCCTTGTGGCCGCGATTGTATCTTCACCCTGGTTGTTCCATACTGTTACAGTTCTACGTAGCTGTGGTACTGGCTGAATGCTATTTGATATGGCTGTAACTTCAGTGTGAGACTACGATAGTTAATCCCTGAAACACGATATGTCTGCTTATGGTTGTAGCAACAAGAGTAATTAAATGTATTCTATAAATACAATTTGTTATTGGATTTAAATTACAAATATTGAAATATGATGCATTACAATCCTTTTAACCTTTTCATTTTCATATTATTTTATATCATGTAGTAACTGCCTACCTTCTATAGTAACCACATGTTATACGGTTCCATTTTGATAAACCACATACATGATTAAATATCGCTGTATGATATATTAGCGATCAAGAATTTATCAATGGCAATCCAACCTATTCTTAAACGACATCTAATCGCATCTTATACTATCCATATATAGGGCTTGCAGTATACCGCACGCACGCACGCACGCACGCACGATCGCACGTACGCACGCACGCACGCACGCACGCACGCACACACAGACACTGTGCATGCCATTGATAGCTTTTTATCATACAGTTCACCAAATGTAGTAAGATTGTAACCCTTGCCGGGCGAATCTGGCGAAAAACGGTTTCTAAAGTGGTTTCTGAGGAATATTCATTTGCAGGCCAAGAGAAGACTATTTTAGAAAATCTACCACTTAAATGACTGGTTCGATACCAGATGGACATTCAGTACACATATTTTGATATTCAAATTTAGGCAATAAAGTGCTAATACCGGTATGTTGGTACATTTCTACAACGTCTGACGGCTGCAGTGATATACTATTCAACCAAGCAGAACATACATCTGAGGAATTGTGCATGAAATATCATTAATTGTGTAGATTTATCCCTATCATCACAACGATATGGGTATCTATATTTAATGAAGACAAACTGAAAAATTGATAAATATGTTGAGATGAGTTTGATGGAAACCGTTGCTACCTTGGATAAAAGCAGTTGTCACTCAATCTATCAATAATGTATTGAATAGAATCCTTCACAATTGCTCTAAATTTGTAATAGTGTGTTTGCATTGACGCAGGCGCAACACTTGGGATGGTTTGCTGGGAATCAAACAAGTGTGCTTTGTCTAAGAGACACATCCTATACCATTCTTTGTCCTCTATGACAATTATAAAGACGCAAACCCAAACTTGTCTAACTGCTAATGATTTAGGTTAGTGCACATTTTATAATATCGTGTAACAATGTTTCAAATTAATATGCATTTTTAACAAACATTATAAGCCTCATTTCTAAATCAATTGCAATCGTGCTGTACAGTATTGTGGCATTTCACCTTTGCAAATATTGTTTGATACATTCAATTTTACAGCAATTATTTTAACAATGTCTGATTTGCATAGTCATATACTTATATTCTAAATAGTTTCAAGCATTTTAATAATGTTATTTTGACGCATTTTGGACAGGTGACTCCATTAAATGTAAAGGTCACTGTAGCTTCAGAATGATATAATGGTGCCAAGACAATTTGAGCTAAAGCCATATAATTGCAACCAATCTATATAAATATATATTATTCCTGGTATTCATTTGATAGATTGATAGAAATATCGATGTTAATAGAGAATCACGATATGATTCTCAGAATCCATTATACACAATAATATCCGCGACGCGATATAGCAGATAGCCTTTTGCAAAATGGTCAGTAGTGAAAAATACGGGAAATGAATAATCACGATCGCAAATAAGATTTCATTTTATCTGATATTCCCAAGCAAGAAATAGTGTCTGTGTCCAGTGATGGCGTAAGCTGATACAAGGCCCTAGACTCGATTTTTTAATCTAGATGGTCTGCAACGCGATTTGAGGTCTATTTGGCATAATTTTATTAATTATTAGTTAATCAAAAATTTTCAGGAGAATTACAATTTATGAAGGCCAAAAGAACACAATTTTTGTAAATTTACCAGTGATATTTACGAAAATAGCATTCTGTCGTCGTGCAAATGGACCTTCCTCAGCAACACTGTATAGTTTATTTTACCATCAACGCGGTAGTTAATGGATAATCAGTTTCAGGTCTTTGAATAGCCAATGTCCATTTGCAGGCCAAGAGTTGAATATTTTTGAAAATTTACGACTGGCCCGACAGGCTCGGATACCGAGCCAGTAATTCCAGTGGTAGATTTGCAAAAATTCTCTTCTCTTGGATTGCAAATAGACATTAATTAAGACGACTGTATCGAATGTGTCCCTTCGTTGCGTTACGTAGCCTATAGACAAAACTCTTAAATATTTGTTGGTTTAAAGTGCGAGGCCATCCTCACCCCACCCTCTTAAGAGCGAGGTCCTAGGTTGTAGCCTAAGTAGCCTAGTGGGCAATCCGTCCCTGTCCGTGTCTGGTATTACTAGCAGAATTATGTAGCAAAGCGAAATGTCGTCTACCTCAATGCGAATGTGGAAGCTGAAAGCGAGTCCAATCCGCGAGGAGAACCTCAAAATATAATGCGTTGGCGGTTTTAGATGCCACTCTAGCACGTGTTGCATATTATAACGTTTACATTACATCTGTTTATACAATGGCTGTCGATGGTAATGACTGGGATGAATTTGTTTTGTGCATAGTTTTGTATGAGTGTTTTACCCATGAACATTGTTTATCTTAAACATGTTCTATTAACCCTTTGATTGGTGAATTCTCAAAATGTAAATAAACATGTAAGATGTTTACAATTCTGAAGCTAAAGCGTGAGCGTGTTGTTGCCGTATCAATAGAAGGTGTACATCAAATTAGCTTCGGAATATTCACTAGAATGGCTGAAATGATGTTTCAGGTGTGGCCTTTCATGCTCAAAGGTTTAACTGTCAAATTAACAAATAATCACTGTATTATAATAACAAAAACTGGTCGTTGAACGTCTAAAAGGGTTAGAGGGGGTATGATGCATACGAAACGCGAAGCTTTATACGTTTAACAGTATTACTCTGCAACCGTCGGTACCTGTGAAAATGACGAATAGTCTAGTCTATCCCTAGTGCCATTGTTATTGAGGGATGCTGATATAATTCAATGTAAGCAATGTTGGTAAGTTGTAAATTTACCAGTCTTGTTACACCGGTGAACACTATTTTAGCGCAGTCGGAGTAACGACTCCAAATACTTTACTATTCCGAGTCGTGGAACCGGATACCATTACAGACGAGTATGAAAACACATTATACCGCACTCATTGACCCAAAATACGATAACTTTTACGAATCACTTGCGAATTTTTACTATCGTTATTAAGCGATTTGTATTCAATAATTTTCACGTAGTTTTAACAATCTAACGACAACGCGCAGCTGTAATTAGATAACGAACTGCTCATGATACAAAAACGGAACAACACGGATGTAGTTTTTACTATAAATAATTTCGAATGTAGTTATCATTAAACGCACTTGTTCCCATGACAGCATACGCTCTGCATATAGACTACCGATATACTTTGATAATAACTATGCTGGGCGACTGAGTGTGGTATGGCGTCGGCAATACTGAACTTTTTCCCCAGCATCTCACCACGCATTGCTATGCCAATACGGGACTCTCAAAACACTTAACAGTAAACTAACACTAGTGGTCAATACACACATAAAGCTCCCTCTATATAATAGTCTATAAGGTGGTCCAATAAGACATTTTATGTTTTACTGTCTATAGTGACTAAGTATATGTGAGCTATGCGGTGGTCTAACAAGAGCGCTATAAAGTCTATCGTGTCTGTTCTAAGGCGGTCCAAAAAGATATGTTTTACTGTCTATGGTGACTAAGTGCATGTGATCTATAAGGTCCTCTGTGCAGTAATGGGGGAGGGGGGGGGGGCTCAGTGGGGTGTCGTCTCAAAGACGGTGGGTGGATGGTGTTGGGTGTGTGCAGGAAATGGCAGCGTGTCCACCTCCCATCAACTGCCCGTGTCGGTGCCTTTCCCAGAGAAAATTGAAAATTAGATTCTCTGAGAAGCCATTTAATAGCTTCTCAGAGTATCTAATTTTGAATTTTCTCCGTGTAAGGCACCTGCGCCCTCAGTCTATGGGAGATGGGCACGCTGTCATTTCCTGCCTTCTGTATGAAAGAGTAACATCCTATTTTGCACACAATAATTCTAACTGATTGCTCCTCCTTACTATTAGGCACATACGAGTTTGTATTCAAAGCACAAAAGACAGTCTTGGCCCCATAGAAATTTTCAAATGTGATGTTGGCGGAGGGTTCTGGGCAACTTCCCAATCCGCCCTATCGTAAATCCTGCCCCGATGGTGTCTAAGTGTATGTTGTGTATAAGTTGGCCGAATAAGACAGGTTTTACTGTCTATGGTAACTAAGTGTATGTTATCTATAAGGTGGTCTACAAAGAGGTTTTACAGTCTATGGCTTCTAGCTGTATGTGGTCTATAAGGTGGTTCAATAAAATATAGTGATGAAGTGTCAGGTTTTATAAAAATGAAAATTTAACATCTCAAGCAATCCTATAGGGTAGGGTTGGGTAAGGTAGCATAGGGTTGGGTAGGGCTTACCTAGGCATTAGCCAGGCGTGGCTATAAGCCTTGCTTAGAGACTAGTTAAGCTTGACTAGGCCATAACTATGTAGTCTCTGTAGGCTGGTCTATGTCTTATATAGCCACATAGGCATCAGCTAGGCGTATGTAGGCCTTAACTTGGCCTTAGCCCGGCTTGACTATGCGCTAGACAGGCTTGACTAGGTCTTACTTACGCCTTAGTCAGGCTTGACTAGGCATTACTTACGCCGTAGCCAGGCTTGCCTAGGCCTGAACCAGGCCTTATCTAGGCTTGGATAGGCCTTAGCTACGCCTAAGCTAGGCCGTATCTATGTTTGCATATATATTACCTAGGCGTTAAATGAGTATACATAGGCATTGGCTAGTCCTTACCTAGGCCTTAGTTAGGCTCGGCCATGCGCTAGCCATCCGTAACTAGAGCTTAGCCATACTTTGCTAGACCTTACCTAGGCCTTAACCAGGCATGCATAGGCCTTACCTAGACCTTAGACATGCTTTACTAGACTGTACATATGCCTTAGTCAGGCGTGACTTGACCTTACCTTGGCCTTAACCAGGCTTGAGACTAACAAAGCCTAGCTAAGACCTATGTAAGTTCTTTCAAAGCATGGCTCAGGCCTAGGTACGGTCTGACAAAGTCTGGCCAATGCCTGGGCAAAGCATAGTTAAGGCGTAGCAAAGCCTGGCTAGGACCTAGCTAATGTCTTGCAAAGCTTGGCTAAGCCCAAGGTAATGCTTAAGTAAGAGCTAGCAGAGTCTAGCTAAGGCCTAGTCAATATTGACCAAAGCCTGGCTAAGGCCTATGTAAAGCTTATAAAAGCCTGATAAGGCCTAGGTAAGGTCAAGTCAAGCCTGACTAAGACAAAGGTAAGGCCTAGTAAAGCATGGCTAAGGCCTAGGAAAGATCTAGACACGTCTGCTTAAGGCCTAGGCAAGGTCTAGCAAAGCCTGGTAAGGCATGGGTAAGGCATAAGTGAGGCCTAGTCATGCCTGGCGAAGGCCTAGGTACGGTTTAGTAAAGCCTGGCTAAGGCTTAGTTAATGTCTTGCGAAGCCTGGATAAGGCTTAGGTAAGGTCTAGCAAAGCGTGACTATAAGGTCTACCACGAAGCCTGGCCTAGCAAAGCCCTGTCTAAGGTCTAGCAAAGCGTAGCTACGTCCATCAAAGTCTGACATAGGCCTAAGTAATGTCTTACAATGTCTGGCGAGGTAAGGCTTAGCAAAGCATCACTAAGGCCTAGGTAGTGTCTTGCAAAACTGGGCTAAAGCCCATGTGAGGCTTAGCAACGCCTGGCTAAGAACTAGGTAAGGCCTAACAAAGCCTGGCCAAGGCCTGACTAATGACTAGAAAAGCCTAGCTAAGGCATGGCTTAAGCCTAGCAAAGCCCAGCTAAGTCCTGGCAAAGCTATTAAAGCCTAGCTTAGGACTAGATAATGTCATGCGAGGCTTGGCTAAGGCGCAGGTAAAGCCTGGCAAAGATTGGTTAAGGCATAGGTAGGGCTTAGCAAAGGATCGCAAGGGCCTGGTTAACGTCTGGGTAATGCCTGCCTAAGGTCTTGCATAGACTTAGCAATGAGAGGGTAAGGGCGAGGTTCATTTTAGCAAAGCCTGGCTAAGGCATAGGTAAGGCACAAAAACGCCCACTGCGGCCCAATTAAGGCCGAAAAAAGCCTGACTAAGGCCTAGATAAGGCCTAACTTAGGCATAACGAAGTCTGGCTAAGGCCCAGCTAAGGCTGAGCAAATCCTAACTAAGGCCTAGTTAAGGCTTAGCGAACCCTGGCTAAGAGCTACGTAAGGCCTAGGTAAGGCTTAACAAAGTCTGACTAAGTCCTAGTTATGGCTTAGCAAATCCTGACTAAGTCATATTTAAGGCTTAGAAAAGCCTGACTATGGCCTATGTAATGCCTAGGAAATCTGAGCAAAGCCTGCCTAAGGTCTGGCTATGTTCTATGTAAGGTCATGCAAACAGAGCCTGGCTAATGCCTAGGTAAGGCATAACAACGCCTGGCTAAAGCCTAGTTAAGGCCTAAACAAGGCTTAGCAATGTCTGGCTAAGTCCTATTTAAGGATTAGCAAATCCTGAATAGGGCCTAGTTAAGGCTTAGCAACGCCTGGCTAAGACCCTGGTATAGACTAGGTAAATCTTAGTAAACCCTGGCCAAGGAGTATGTAAGGCCTAACAAAGCCTTCTAAGGCCTAGGTAAAGCTTAGAAATGGCTGGCTAAAGATTAGTTATGGCTTAGCATATCCTGACTAAGACCTTGGTACGGCTTAACAAAATCTTAGCAAAGCCTGCCTAAGGCCGGGATAAGGCATATGTACGGTCTGGCAAAGCCAGGCTAATGCCTAGGTAAGGCATAATAAAGCTTGGGTAAGGCCTAGATAAAGCCTAAGTAAGGCTTAGAAAAGTCTAGCTGGCTAAGGTCTATTTAAGGCTTAGGAAATCCTGACAATGGTCTAGTCAAGGCCTAGCAACGCCTAGCTAAGGCCCTGGTATGGCCTAGGTAAATATGAGCAAAATCTGGCTAAGGCCTATGTAAAGCCTAGCAAAGCCTGGCTAAGGCATGGTAAAGGCCTAGCACAGCCTGACTAAGACTTAGGAACGGTCTGCGTGCGGCTTATAAAAGCCTGGCAAATGCTTAAGTAAGGTCCAAGTAAGGTTTAGCAAAGCATGGCTAGGCCTTACCCGGGCCGTAGGCAAGCTTTTCATGATATTACCTCAGTCTAAGCCAGGCTTTGCTAAGCCTTATCTAGACCGTACCTAGATCTTAGCCAGCCTTTTCTATGTCTTGCCATGCCTTAGCTAGGCTTTGCTAGGTCTTAGTCAGACTCTAGATAAGCCTTGTGCGGCCCTTGTCTAGGCATTAGCCAGGCTTTTCTAAGCTTAACATAGGTGGTATCCATGCTTTGTTAAGATCTAACCCTTACATGGGCCTTAGCCAGGCATTACTAAGTCTGAACTAGGCCTTAGCCTGACTTTATTAAGCATTGCTTAGACCTTATTCTAGGCATTATCCAGGATTTGCAAGGTCTTGACTAAGCTTTGGCCAGGCTTTGCAAGACCTTACACAGGCCTAGGCCAATCATTGCTAAGTCTAAGCTGTAGCCTAGCTTTGCAAGACATTACTTAGGCCTTAGCCAGGCTTAGGTAGACGTTACCTGGGCCGTTGCAAGGCTTTGCCTGACCTTACATAGGCCATAGTCAGGCGTTGATAGACATTGCCAATGTCATAGCGAGACCTTGCTAGGCCTTACCTATCCAGGCTTGATAGACCTTACCTAACCAGGCTTTGCTAAGCCTAACCTAGACCGTAGCCAGGCTTTGACAGACTTTACCCTAGGCCTTAGCCAGGCTTTGTTAGACCTTGCCTTGGCCTTACTGAGACTGCTAGGCCTTATTTAGGCCGTAACCAGCCTTTATAAGACCGTATCTAGGCCATATTACCACTGCCACTACTACCACTACTACTACTACTACTACTACTACTACTACTACTACTACTACTACTACTACTACTACCACTACTACTACTACTACTACTACTACTACTACCACTACCACTGCCACTACTACTACTACTACTACTACAACTACTACTACTACTACTACTAATGTTGCTGCTACTACTACTACTACAACTACTACTACTGCTACTACTACTACTGCTGCTACTACTATTACTACTACTACTACTACTACTACTACTACTACTACTACTACTACTACTACTATCTGCTGCTTCCGTTGCTTCTCTTGCGGCTGTTGCTACTACGATTGCACCTCCTGTCCAGCGACTCCCGAAGGCACAACTATTCTTTGGCCTACTAAACTATTCACACAAGCTAACCTCCGCATAGCAAACACCCATCACAGAGATAACCCACAGCCTTATCTTCTAGGTCCAGTATCTAAACGATACCAGCAATCCCGGAAGTCCAATTCAGAGTGGCCTCTGATATTATCCACTGGACAGAGAAAACAGCAAAAAGAAACATACACCCACTGGCTGCATTCGGTACGTTAAAACTAGAATGAAAACAAAAGCTAGTAATTTGCAACACCAAAATCTTTTTACATGGATTATGTGTATCGCCAATAGAGGAATTCAGTTTATCAGTCACTCATATGACATCATAATCAACTACGTCACATGTAGGTTGACGTCATAATCAATTACGTCATGAATGACGCAATATAGTCATTCACATACTTTTTATTGTCCGACAAGTTGTACGTAGTGTATATCTTTACTATGTAATAAACATTCTGTTGCCCAATCAACTTAGTTTCAAAATAATCAGTGGCTTACGCTGTACAGTTTTCTGGAAATTGAGATTCAGAGAGTGCGGGATCGATTTATCCCAACACCGGAAAAGCGTGTGTGGAGTTTAGCTAGAGATGGGCGTGGCATAGCTAAAACTGGACTCCTCCATTAATTCAGCTGGAACAAACAACTCTCCAGATCATTTAGGAAATGTTTCATAAGGTGTACTCGCGTATCCTCGAGGATAATATGGCTAACTCCAGAAGGAATGGTTGCATTGCCACAGAAAATAATCACCCACTGTAGTGCGTGCGAGCATGTGCGTGTGCAAGCGTGTGGTCCTGTGCGTACGGGAGTGCGTGCGTATGTGTGCGTGTACATGCTATGCTGGATAATTTTACCACACGTGATAACAGCATATTTTTACAATTCATGATCTGTAACAAAAACAATAGGAGATATTACTTGTACATCACATCATGTTTATGGACATTTAATAACTATGTTTGAAAAAATCCGTTTGTGTAACATACGTGATAAAACGTATCCTACGTGGGATACTTTCACATTAAATTCGATGTATCTAAATATTAATAATAAATAATACAGCAAGCCAAATTCAGTGTTCCTAAAAGCCAATATGTTTCCTAAAGTAGAAACAGCCAAAAATGGCGAAAAACGACGTACAATTATATTGTGACACCGTGAGGTTATGCGGCTATACCCGTTTACAAAAAGGAGTGACCATCTTATATAATGTTTCTCAATTGACATGGATGCTTGCGTTGATTTTGGTAATGATCTGGTTACGTGGCGTGTATACGTGACGTTGTCGTATGAAAATGAGATTTGGCGGCAAGCACGCACGATTGATTAAATCTCGCTTCTTATCTTACCGTGCACAAACTGCGTTGCCTTCCCTAAAGTATGACTTATATATCTGTTAACCTTTCGGAATTCTCAGCTCAAATTGATATATCCGGATCTAGGCATGACCCGCTCAATCTCTAGCCATGCTCGGCCCATGCGGTGGCAGTGTTTGAATCAATCGAACCCTGAATACATTGACACGGCTCAGTACCACCTCAGAGGACGGGTTGGCCGATTTGACGATTAAAGGGTTACCTTGGCACAAGAGGGTTTAACCCTTTCACGACGAAGCCGGCCAAACCCGGCCTCTGCATTGGTCTTGGGGAATGTCCATTTGCCGTCCAAGAGAGGACTATTCTTGAAAATTTCCCACTGGAATGACTGGCTCGATAACCGAGCCAGTCATTCCAGTGGGGAATTTTCAAAAATAGTCTTCAATAAGTAAATATTTAAATTTTTTGAACAAATTTCGTCATTAAAGGGTTTATTACTACTTTGCTTGGATATGGCTTTCACAAACACAAATGTGACTGAACATGGCTTGATAGGTCATTGTCTTCACAATATATCAATATTGGAGAGGCCGCATATACGTCTTGTAGCATCTCTCCGATGGAAATGACGGAATTTGACTGATTCAGGTTCAAAATCAAGTTAGGTAAGTATTCTTTCAGTTTAACCACAGTAAGATATATACATTGTAGGTTGCTTGTTATTAAGGCATTGTCTATGAGGCTTACAAGAGCCTAGATCAGTATGCTTATATCTTCACACTATTATACGTATATAATAAATTGATATTTAATAAAACAAACATAATCAAATATATAAATTAAGAGGGGGGTAGAGGGCGAGAAGGAATGAGAATGGGAGAGAGAGAGAGAGAGAGAGAGAGAGAGAGAGAGAAAGAGAGAGAGAGAGAGAGAGAGAGAGAGAAAGAGAGAGAGAGCGAGAGAGAGAGAGAGATGGCCGAGTTTAATGATTACTAACAATGTATATTTTTAATGATGTTGTTACCGTTTCCGCAGGAGTTGCGTCATAAAATCGGCATCTAGTTCATTCCAGGCCATGCCAGATATTTTCCTGTTGCCATAGAGTTTCTTGCAAGTTGAGTGTGTAGATTGTGTGTTGTATTTGTGGATGTTTTCTGCTTTTATGAAAATCTGTAATAATGAGCTGGGTAAGGTGTTGCGATGGAAGTCATCTACCATCGTATATAGCTGGATTCTGCCAATATCTGTCATTTTTAGTAAATTATCTTCTTTAATGACACTTTGGTGTATTTTTGTCTGTAAATAATTTTGATACTTCTCTTTTGCAATCCAGGACACTTGCTTAGTTTTCTTTTGTGTGTATTTGTCCAGATTCCATTGGAATATGTTAGGTATGGGAGAATCATTGTTGTGTACAGTGTATTAAGTGTTTTAAATGGGATAAATGGATTTCGTCTGCATAGCTCACCTATGTTTTTGAGAAAAATCGACGTCCAAAAGAACAGCCAGCAATCAGTAGTAACGGGAGACGCTGAACGCTATTGTTATGCAAATGAGCTCTTGATATATTTAAATACTGCATTCTGATTGGTTGTTCTAAATGAGTGGGTAGACGCTATTGTTCTAAATAAGCGGGTAGATGCTAGTGTTCATGCAGGTGTCCAGTATTGTTCTATATGTCCGGCTACACACTTGTGTGCATCTGTTCGCTATGTAAATGACATATGCATGTTAATGCATAATTAGATTAATGTGTTGACATTTGTAACTGGGCGTAGTGATGAGCGTGTGCTGGCTGAATGATGAACGTGTGGTTTAACGTATTAATTAGGTGGGCGGCGCCCCCCCCCCCCCTTCATGGTTAAAAAGATATTTTGAAACTAAGTGGCTTCCTACGTCAAATTGTCGAACATGACTTTTGAATAATGGCATACTGCATGACCGATAGCGGTCACATATGAATTGCAGATGACCAACTGTGCGGTATTGTTCTCCTGTCAAAATGATTAATGGGTTTTAATGTGACAATTGACGCTATCGCCACCAATAAAGATTTAGAACAATAGCGTCCAGCGGCCACCTGCATGAACAATAGTGCACAGCCGGTCACTTAGAACAATAGCATGCGGCACCCTCTTATGAACAATAACGCACAGCTGGTTGGTATCTGATGAATATTTTGAAACTAGCACGAATTGTAGCTTCCGATGTCAAATTAGTATCAAAAAAATATTCGCTTAAACTACCACTTTGCCACGATTTAGGTTTGAAAAATCAAAATGTTAAAATATAGTTCATTCCTTAGTTGTATATCTGATGAATATTTTGAAACGAGCACAAATTGTAGCCTCCTATGTCAAATTAGTATCATGGCATCATGCTACTGTCAAGGTCACCACCGATATATCATGGGGTTTTTTTAATTCGCATATGAAATGGCTTCCAGCCCTGTAGGTGGGGCTTAGAATACACCTTCCGTATCCTCTGCGTGTCGTAAGAGGTAACTAAAGGAGGTACGGGTGAGGTAACCCTGACAGTAACCTCGAGTGCTGAAGACTGAAGTTCCAGGCCGCACAGCGCACTGTAATAAACCATGGATCCACGCACTTAACGCCTATGATCATGTCGATAGTCACTTGGGACTGGTGGCATGATCGGCAAACGAAAAGAAGAAGAAGAAGAAATGGCTTCCATCATAATAATCTTCATAATAATTTTCCCTGATACTCTTCACCTAACCATAAATGTTCTTGAGATAAACACATGTTGGGTTGAAACATATTTTATATGTAGAAAATATTTTTTGAAAATGTGCATATGAGTTTTTGAAAATTCACATATGAAACGAATGCCTTCATAATAATAGTATTAGAATTATATACTGAAAAAGCTCTTGAATAACATATGTTTATTTGAAAAACGCCATAATTATTTTATGTTGGCGGTTTAAAATGGTTTACATACCATTGATGGAACTATTTTCGAGGATAGGAAAGCATATATTTAAAAACCTTTCAACTGGAATGACTGGGTCGATAATTTCTCTTGATATGAAAATGAAAATAGTTTTAGCCATTATAGGATGTTTTTTTAAAATTCACATGTGAAATGATGTCCTTCATAACAATCTTCTCTGATACACTTATGTTCTTAGAGATAAAACAGATTGAGTGAAAACATATTTTATATGTAGAAATTGTTTTTGTAAATTCACATATGAAATGACCGCCTTCATAATAATAGTATCATGATTATATACTGTAAAAAATCTCTTGAATAGCGAATGTATATTTTTACTGAAAAACGTCATAATTATTTTATGTTGACGGTTTAAAATGGTTTGTATAACATTGAGGAAACTATTTTCAAGTATAGGAAAGCTTATTTTTTAAAAACCATTCAACTGAAATGACTGGCTAAAACATATACCCAGGAGGTACATGACATTGTTTCAACATTGAATCCATGTTGAAATCACGTCATGAACGACATGTGCCTGTTAGGATATTTCATATGCTTAGCTGTGTCTGTACAAATCATTACTTTTAACGAGCCACCTGCCTCCCACCCGTGCCAAAAATATAGATCCACGTGTATTATCATAGCATGCAGCTAGACACACTCCATTCAGAATATTGGCTGTCCCAGAGCATGTGTTTATGCGTTGCCACTCTCCACAGTAAAATCCAGCTCATAAATAACTTTTCTTTTCAAAGCTGAGTAAAATGTGCTGTTACAAATTTGAATATAATTGGAATGGCAAAACTACTAGTGTCTAAGGCATAAAGATTATGCTCAAATTTGAAGCAGTACATTTTATTATGTTTTGGATATATGAGTTTATATCTGTGGTGGGCGGTATGATTCTACGCATGCACACGCTTAATAGTATGTCTTTCACCTATAAATAACTAAGACATTTGCAACTATCAAAATATCATGTTGAATATTTTAACGAATTGGTCTGGAAGCAGTTGGTGATTTTCTATGCTTTGTCAGATTCTTTTTGTCAGATTAGTTTGTGAATATTCTGCAATTATGTCGTACAACTTGATGGACTATTAAGCATTTATGACATACAAAATCACACCATTAATGACGAAATTGATTATGACATCACCCTACATGTGAAGTTTTCAAAGCATTACACCGTGTAGAAGCATACGACCCTGTAGTACTGAACCAACACATAGCATGCTGCCTAATAATGAATTCTGATAACTCTGGGTACCTCAACTACAAGACTTAATGTACAATATATGAGTAAGGAGGCAACCATAAAATGCATATACATAGTAGATGGGTGTCTAATTAATATTTATGTTATTGGTGTTATATCAAAATTGAGGTAAACAATTCGTATAAGACTTCAAACTACTAAGCAGTATAACATAATATAATTAATATTATTAGTAGAAGTATTCTTAACAAATAACGAAAACGTGATGGCCAAATCCATGTATATGTGGATATAAAATTCATAGAACTACTAATCTACCAAAAAATAAAATTGGTCAAATATCATTCTCATGTCATTTGTTCCCCAGAATGTGTTTATGTATGCGAGTGTACTCAAATAATCAAGTGCTAAACCATTAACCCCTCTACTAACCAATTGCAATTATATGACACCCTCTTCATATGACACAGTATTCTAAAGCGATATCACGAATATTGCATCTCTAAAAGGCACACGCTGCACACATCGATCATTTATGATTATTCCTACAGAATCAGTAAAGCTGCTGGTTAACATTTACAGTAAAAAACACTACAATAATGTCATGCAGTCATGCCATGGTAGTCCTTAGCCATTCAGGTGAACATAACCAGCCATGGTTGAACCCAATATGTATTACGGAACCTGCTACCGGATAGCCAATGTATATATGTCTGTCGCTCTGTATGTCCTATCGCCAATGATTACATATCATTACCATCAGCTTCATTGCAAACTCATATATTAGCCGAATCTATATGATATGCCACGTATAACTTCGTGACGAATACCATACCGTATTGAGTCACAGTATAAGTGTATTTGATTACACCACTGCCTAGATGCGTGTGTAATAACATAATCGACCATATATATATATATATATATATATATATATATATATATATATATATATACATATATATATATATATATATATATATATATATATATATATATATATATATATATATATATATATATATATATATGTGTGTAGAATCTACCATCAAGTGATTGCCATAAGCATGCATGCGTATATAACAAATGCTTTTGTAAACAATAGCATACAAACTGTATTGAAACATTTGTGGTATCAAACAATTAAATGTGACTACCCTTATTGTCAACTTTTGTTGGAATGGCAGATTCTATCATCAACTACTCGACATACGTATGCATTCATATGTATAGTCAGACATGCATTTGTCTGCTATAAAAATAAAACAATCAAACTGTTTTGAAAACATTTGGCACGTGTGTCTACTTTATTCTTTATGGACAATTAATAACTGTTTTTGAAAAAAACATTAGACATGTGCTTTTACTTTAATCTTGTTGTGCCATTAACAAAACAAATTTGTAATAGGCACAGTTATTCAAGTCGTATGCATAATTTGGTCCATCGAGTGTTTGCAATGCATATGCATAGTCACACAACCTGCCCTGTAGGCGGGGCTTAGAATACACCTTCCGTATCCTCTGTGTGTCGTAAGAGGCGACTAAAGGAGGTAAGGGTGAGGTAACACTGACAGAAAGCTTGAGTGCTGAAGACGGAGGTTCCAGGCCACACGGCCCACTCTAATAAACCATGGATCCACGCACATAATGCTTATCATCATGTCGATAGTCACTTACAGGACTGGCAGTATGATCAGCGAACGAAAAGAAGAAGAAGAAGAAGAAGAAGAAGAAGAAGAAGAAGAATAAGAAGTCACACAACAAACCCATTAATCGTCATTTGACTGCTATAGAGCAACACTCTAGACAAAACTGTTTGCACATTTTGGCACACGTTGTCTGGCATGGTAAGTTATCAAAAGCATTAGAATGAGCTGTTAAATGTGTGATCATTGGCGCATGGCAAATTCCACTCTGATACATTGTGCATGTATTGAATGGAACTGTTATCACACTGTAGCAATACAGCCACCTACATTAGTTGTAATGTTTGAGATTAGGAACCGTGAGGCAGAATACCTCTCGGATCCGAATCTAAGGAGATATAACAAATTAGTAAATACACAATACCAACTAAAACGAATGGTGCAAATGAATTTGGTGCATCGAGAACTGAAAACACAGTTGAGATCCACAAATGCACTATAACCAGTATCAACAGGTTCTTTTTTAAGGACTGCCAAATCTTAAAATTTTGCTTTATACAAACAACCACATTTATTACGCGCATACTCGCATACATACGAACACACACGTAATACACTCCTGCATATATATGCATATATGCATGCATGCATGCATGTAATACACCCATGAAAGGACTGTGTACATGTGTGCGAGTATGTGTGACTTGTCTGGAGGAAACCGTTCCATCACTCAAGTATCTGACGTAATAACCATTACCTCACTAGTGAAGTACCATCACAATCAGTATGAGGTATAACTCCATCATGACAACAGTAAATGAATGCATGAAGTGTATGTCTTTGATGAATTTATATTTTAAAATGGAAATAATTTGTGAGCCGTTACACCACCCAGTCAAATTAGTTCCAAAATATTCAACTGACTAGCTGTGTAGTTACCAACAAGTCATCAACAATTTAGATTTAAACATACATTGGGTATCATTAATATTCATCTTTAATTCCATTTCATAACCTGACTATGGTCATTGTATTTTCGAAATCAGTTAAATGATTAATGAGCTTGTATGTCTTAAGAAAAGAATCTGCCACTCAATTATCTGACGTCATAATGAATTACCTCACTAGTGAGGTGATGTCGCAATCAGTATGATGTATAACTCCATCATGATGATAGTAAATGAACTGCATGAATTGTATGTCTTTGATGAATTTATATTTTAAAATGAAAAAATGTTGACTGAGAGCTGCTGCTCATGGATAATCCTAGAACTAAACAGGAGGTTTTACATCCGCCTGCATTGTTGCAGGTACAACCATTTCTACCACATACTCGGCAGTGAGCCGAATTATGGTCTGTGTGTCATTGGAAAATCTGTGTAAACTCATGACACAAAAAACCTTCTCCCCATATGCATTATGAATTATATGTGCAAATTCACATGCATTTTCAACCAAGCACAAGGCTGATGCAATTGTGGTGTTGCTAGTCATGGTGAGTGGAAGCATTTATGATTAAGAATGACAATTTGCCAGTATTCATAGTAAAATCGTTAGAAAATTTATTCATACATATTCATATTCATACAGTCATTATGCAAACCTTCATCTGGTAGACGATAAACAAATATTGAAGAAAATTGCATCTGCATTTGCTATATTAATCAACTTAGAAAAAAGTCAGTTATTTGCATATCACCTTGTGTTTTCACATATGCGCAGTGAATAGTAACTCTTTGATATAAATGGTATGCTTAAGCAAAAGTGCATTCTTTGCAACTGATGCTTAATGAGGCGAAGTCAGTGTTGACGAATTGACTGTGAATGAATAAATAATTGCGCATGCGTGTAATGTGCATGTGGCAAATAATACACCACTGTAGAGTGAGCACTCACATTTAATCAATTAAATCCCCACCAGATTTGTCATGTCTGACAATTTGAATGCTAACTCCCATAAGAAATGACATAACTCCACATAAATAGAGAGGTGAATAAATTACTTTGTCATGAAGCTTTATCAGTTCTACATTAATTAAGATTCATTCATTAGAGTAGTGTCTGAGTTTAACTCAGTTATGCTGGTTTACTGATAGCATTTATAACGTTTACCTTTAAAAGCCTATATCTCCTTAAACATACACATATATTATTTATATACTGATATATAGTGTATGTTATCAAGTTTTCTATTATTTAGCATGTATTTCACCGTGTTTAGCTGAGTTTCGCTATTTGAATTTTATACCATATAATTTTCAAAAGTCATAAAATGTCATGGAGGAATATTTGAAAATTACACATGGAACAGCTGATACATATTTTAATCATTTTTATTCGGTTTTAAATAATATATTATTTTATTATTAAATAAAATATTTATTGAAAGTAATTTGACTGGAAGTTGATGATACCTTATAAATAATAAATATAAATTAATAAATATAAACTAAATATATTCATATAAGTTGATGAAACTAATTTGACTGAAAGATGTTGATGTCTTATAAATTAAAATACATTAATAAATAAATATAAATATATTTGTATAAGTTATTGAATATTTTGAAACTGGTTGGCTGGAAGTAGTTGTTGTCTTATAAATTAAATTATATTAAATAAAATTAATATAATTATAGAACGCAACAATTTTGTTCAGGCAAGTGGATGATGGTCGATATTGTTCATGCAGGTGACCGCTATTCTTCATCACAACTCGCGCAAATCAGAACTAGTGCCGGCTGTGCACTATTGTTCTAAGTGGGGCGCTATTGTTCATAAGTGACCACTACACTATTGTTCATGCAGGTGCCATCGTCCATGCCCATAAATGCTATTCTTAAAAAAATTGCAGAATAAAACATTCAATAGCATGTGATGAATGCTATTGACGGATTCATTAACAATCAAATCAAACCTGCAGGAAAAATTACACATTAACCATATTTTATCATTTTTTGATTTTTTCAAACCTAAATCATGGTGCAATGGTAGTTTAAGCGAATATTTTTTTATACTAATTTGACATAGGAAGCTACAATTCGTGCTAGTTTCAAAATATTCATCATATATACAACTAAGGAATGAACTATATTTTATGTTTTTGATTTTCTCAAACCTAAATCGTGGCGCAATGGTAGTTTAAGAGAATATTTTCGATACTAATTTGACATAGGAAGTTACAATTCATGCTGGTTTCAAAATATTCAACAGATACCAACTGGTGGGCGCTGTGTGCTATTGTTCTAAATGACTGGCTGTGTGCTATTGTTCATGCTGGTGACTACAGGATGCTATTGTTCTAAATCCTTATTGGGGAATATTTTTTTAACCACGAGGGAGGTAGTGGGAGAGGGCGGGGGGGGGGGGGGCACCCGCCTAATTAATACATCAAGCGACACGTTCATCATTCAGCCAGCACACGCTCATCATTATGCAGAGTTACACATTTCAAAACCTTTTAAAAAACCACACTAATCTAGTTATGCATTAATGCGAATGTGTCATTTAAATAGCGAACAGACGCACATAGTAGCATGTCGCCGGACATTTAGAATAATAGCGAACACCTGCATGAGCAATAGCGTCTACCCAATCATTTAGAACAATAGCGTCTACCCGCTCATTTAGAACAATAACGTCTACACACTCATTTAAAACAGCCAACCAGAACACAGTATTTAAATAGGTCAAGAGCTCATTTGCATAACAATAGCGTTCAGCGTCTCTCTTTACTACTGCAATTTAGCTGAGCTTGTTGGCGAAATTTCTTTGTTGTTGATCAGGAGTTTTGGTATTTTAGTTCTGTCTATGTTATGTTGCATGTGGATAACATATGTGGTGTTTTGTTTACATTTAATGAGAGTGTATTGGCTGCAAACGACCTTATAATTATGCTTATTTCCGTATTATTGACTCTATAGTGTGTTCAAGTTTTTGTGAAAAGTAAAGGCATTATTATCATTGGCAATGAGTGTGAGAGAGAGAGAGAGAGCGAGAGAGAGAGAGAGAGAGAGAGAGAGAGAGAGAGAGAGAGAGGTGGGGAAAGATATAATTGAAAAGTTAAGGCAACTCATTTACAATATTCGCAATTATGCAATTATGCCTATATATGGTAATAATATTATTAGCACATATTGCGTGAACAATTCTCTGGATATTCCATAGATGCTGGATCCTGTAGTAACTGTATATGACAAATCGTGTATCAATCCCAAGAGGGTTAGATATGTATTCTAATATATGTCGTAATTATATACACATTACATAATATCTTCTCCCATAGTGTTATATTGCGATCTCCTAGAGAAATTCTCTCTCAGACAGGCCCAGACGTAGTTACACCCCATTGACCTATGGAATTCAAAATAATAATTTAGACATCAATTTGTCGTGAGCTCACCATGTTTAGGAAGTGTGCTAAATTATGTGCTGGTCTTTATTCCCAGGATTTCCAATACAATACCCATAGATTTCGAAGTGATATCAATAATTTGTCAACGATATCACCTGCGTCATTGATCTGTCAAGAGATTGTATGTTGCAACGAAGTGCAGCAAAATTATTTTCAAGATATCTAAAAGATTATGACGAAAAAGTGGCAGTCTTTTGTTTAATGCCATAGGCATCGTACATCGTGAACTAATCCTGACAGCTAGCAGGGCTTTGCGGCCAAACATATCACCAACTCTCAATCAAATCATTTCTGATTACCAATGTTTTCATCCTAAATGTGACCTATACTATATCTTCATTAACTGCTTCATGTAAAGAAAATGCATGCGTCGGCACTGCGTATTTTGATTCACATCCAATATTATACACGTGGAAGTGTCCATAATTCTCCATGGTGGCGGCGTAATAACAAAACAATATATTTAGTGCATGCATAATTATCACACACCATAACAAACTAGATGATACACATAATGATGACGTTAGTGACTGTTCTCTTCAGCTGAAATGAGTGTAAACTTCTTTCAGCTGCTATCAGTTTCATTGAACATATCCATTGCGTCTAATCCATTGCGAGCGTCCTAAGCTACTTTAAGTGGATTGTAGGTTTGGGCACTTATGACTAAAATATTAATGTGTATTCGAATTATTTGGCATTTGAAGAACGTGTCCAAGAATTGGCCATTGCACCCGCGCTACCTTAACAAAAGAGGATGACTGCTTTATACAGTTTGTAATCTGCTGAGTTTAAGATTAGGCTGTGTGGCTAGTTGTAATTCGTGATGGTTAGCAAGTGTTTGCGATGGCAAGCATCACGTTTGTTCAGAATGGCCATCAGAGTCCTGCTGTCGTAGTTGTAAATCAGTATTGAGAGACATATAGCATCGTATATGTGCATCTTGACTTATTTTAGAGCAGTGAATGAACAGCTTCTGGTCAAGCTTGAAGGCAACGTTTCCTGTAACATACCGATTTGCAATGCCAGTTGAAATGCACAGACGCGTCCCCAAGAGTCTACTCTACCACCACGTCTCTCCCAGAACTAGGGTTCTGTCCGCCATGTATACATTTGTGAATTTGGTTTTGGCTGCATTCATAGTGAGGCTTGTTGTCTTCAGCTGATTTCAAGCTATAGAAAGCAGTTCGTCAAGGAACCATTCCTACCATTGATGAAATCAACATCATCTGTATATCCCTCTCTAGTTGAATAGGTAGCTTTAAGATGTATTTGTTTGGGCGTGTCGAATGTTGTCGAACAGATGTGAGATAGCATATGAAAAGCACTGGTGACAAAATATCAACCTGTAGCGATCGCATTGATGCATTAAATTTTGCAGAATGCGTTGATTTAACGTCAACTCTTGATTGTTTGTTTGACACTAGCAATCTCACCAGGCACAGTTCACCATCAACAGGGTGAGCTTAATAGAGGAATGGAATGCGGTCTCTTAATACTATAAAATGCACGCAACATGTAGATTCCCAACTGTTCGCTGATTTGGCGTAGGACCGTGCTGCAGATCTTTCTTAGTTCTGTGTTGTTTTCATTCTAACTGAGCTGGTATAGTCATTATCTCAATTTGCCATATGGCTTCAACAACTTTATTACAGGTGGCTTGTCAGAATAGGATTTGCTTGGGCTGGTGTTTTTTTGCTGTACAGATAGTTGTCACTGTAGGTGGCCACATAAATCTTTGGATATGCTGAATATTTTAATAACATTTTGACTGAAAGGTGTTCGTGGTCCAGAGATTTTGCCCAGTGAAATTATTGTCTGATGGCTTGCAGTAGTCAGATGGTTAATAAGTATGGTTACACTACAATTATGTTTCATCTGACTTACCATTATGAGACTACTGTTGGTATTTAACCTTTGGAATTTGACATTTATCATTAACCAATTGCATTTTGACCATTGATTTTTAGCAATTGACCTTTGACCACTGACCGTGACCTTATACTCTCAGCCAGTTAACGCTTAGATTTGACATTTATCATAACCTTGACGTTGACATTGATATTTGAAATTTGAAATTTTACCTTGAACTGTCAGTTTGTCATTGCGAGTTGGAATTGACCCTTGATAGTTGCCCTTTAATCGTTCATCAATGATGTTAACCTCTGACATTTGACCGTTGATATTGAGTTTGATCAATGAATGTTACCAGTTGTGCTTTAATCACCACCATTGACCTATAAGTGTGTATGTCAAAGACGTGAGACAATGCAGACGCCAACTGTGTTGAAGACAACGCAGATAATTCGAGTTGCCAACTTATTACCTTTCAAACGATGAGCGACTAGTTAACATCACTAGAAATTTGAATAATAATATTAAAATCATTTCCAGGAATTGTTGCATCATATGGCCAAAATGGGCAGCTTCTACTTCTTGTGTATCCAATCCGCAGACAAATAGCGCACAGGTCCATGTATAAGTCAAGATATAGAATACATTCTTCAGATGAACCATCAGCGAAATGCAAATGGTAATGTGATGACATTATAATGGCATCTAAATCAATATTAGAACATTCCAAAGGCATTTGTTTGTTTTAAAGCAATGATTTCATTATCTAAGACCCTCGAGGTAAATAAATAGCTTCCTAACATTCCGGAGCTAATGAATCAATGTACGATAGATGTCTTGTGCACGCGCACGAGGCAGCATAATTGCATCAGCGATTGCACCGAACACCAGTTGTTTGGTGAGAATTTCTCTTGCTGTTCAGACAAATGGAGGCGCATATGGCCGAATGCATGGACTCGTGCTCAGACTGCTATCTCGCATACAGGAAATGAATTCGCTACAATGGAACTGGCGTGCGCTATCCGTTAGAATCTCGCATCGGCTTAGATGTGGTTATGTAATTATAGCAGCTTGCGAAGTGGTGGTGGCGGCATACATTATGCAAACACTTAAACACAGCATTTGACACTGCCCAGTAAAAGGTTTGAGTTTAAATTATCATATTACTGGTGATGATTCAAGGTTCCCACATCTAACAAGGTGCCTGTGCCGCTCAACTACATGAATAACACTATACACGTGTGCCAGAGAATCAACGGTTGAAACTAGAAACACACGAACCTAAGATTTAAAGGTGCGAATTATGGCCGAGGATTTTAAGAATAAAATCTTAAATGATTTCTTGAGAAATTTCTCCCAAGCTGATCACCCATCCCCACCCCAGCTCACCCCAAGTCGCCCTAAATCATGTAACTCAAAGATCCTTCCAGTCATGTGTGGTTGAAATAGGTCTAACCGTTAGTCATCTTTTAGCGAATTTGCTAGACATTTTCGGAAACTGAAAATGGTACCGGTAAACTGCACACTCAATTTTCTGTATACACTTTCTGAAGCCTATTACACGATGGCCCTTGGTAAAAATCAGCCCAATGCTTAAAATCAACATTTGGCAGATATCTTTTTTGAGATTTCCATGACGTTTTCAGAAATTCGAGATGCCATGAGACAACTCTTTTAACAGATGTCCTGTTTACATTTGTGGAAGTTCAAGATGGTGCCTGAAAACTTCATAATCAATTCTCTGTATGCATTTTCCGAAGCCTATCACTCAAGGATTCTTGGTAGAAATCAGAACAGTGATTAATATAGATCAAGCGATTTCCTGGACTTATTCCGAAATCTGACCGATGGTTGGCAGATAAATCTACCAATCAGATTCTCGAGAACACGCGTGCGGTAGGTCGTGTCCTATATTACGTATCTTCTGCTTCAATCGACCAACAAATTGATAGGAAGATCTGTGCATGTGTTTCTAAAAGGTGTGCAAAATACAAGATGGTCACGGCCCAAATCGACCAATCAGCTTATTTTGAATAATCGTGAACCTCTTTGCCACATGGATGCGTCCCGTCGAATCTCTAAATTTGGCACATCGGATCAGAGAAGTGGCTTGAAACGTCCTAGTATTTTCCTATATGTGTTTTGGCAGTAAAACAGTCACAGATCTGTTTATTTGACAAAATGGAGAATGTAGAATTTGACATCGCCATTTCCGCAATTAAAACACAAAAAATCCAGTATGGTCACCAAATGCTATATGCTGATGGGGGAAAGGTGATCATATTTTTGGACACATCACATTCTAACGGCCCTGAGTCACTAATAATATTTGTCAAAATTCAGCCTGATGTATTAAGCGGTTCCGGAGAAGTAGTCAGTTATTTCAAGAATGATATAATCCAAGATGGCCACGAGAAAAATCACACACTTACTTCCTCTTGAACAAGCTTGCTCAACACCTTGGGCTAAATGAAGTTTCCTGAAATGCAAATCAATTGTCCGAGTGGTTTCGGAAAAGAATATGCTTAAATCTGTTTCTTCAATAAACACAGACTACTAATATGGCCGCTGCCCAAATCCACCAATCAGCGTCATTTGCACAATCCCAGAACTCATGTTCCATTAATGATTCCTAAAGAACTATGTTAAAATCTGCCCGGGAGATGTTTTTTCTCGTGCATAAATGATTACTCATACCAGAGAACAAATACAAGCACTTTTCTCTCTCCAAAGGTCTAGACGTGTATGCAATTGCCCTACCAGCATTCATCCACACTGGCTATCACTTTCGACTCAGAAGCCAAATTTTGACGTGAAATTACTACGCGTACTCAGGTTTTCACTTTCAATTCACAAGTTTAATCGTAATCCATACAGGAAAATATGTGTGCGCCAGTAATATAAGTGCTTTTAATCGGGCATTTGTTTATGGTACAAAAGGAATATTCTGTTGAATATATTGAAACTAATTTCACTTTGACTGTTTCAGCAAGATTTTTCCGGCAAATTACTTTCAAAATAGCCAACAGTTTTGGCGCATAGCTGTCTTGAGAGGCATATCAATAGGTACAGTGTTAAGTGGAAAATAACCGAATTTGTTTAAATTAACTGAAGTCGCTCCTTTGTCACAGACTGTCTATTAAAGCTATCATGACGTATCAAAAAAATAGCAGCTAATGCGCGAAAAAAATATGGATGCGTACCCTTAAATCCAGCCAGGTGAGCTACCGACAAATTGTTGGCGTTTCATCTCATCTGGCCATTTCCAGTCGGTTACTATAAACGATGCCCTCAAATCCCGAAATGGCGGCAGTCAAGCGTTGACCGTATATGTGAGAAGCACGCCGACTGAAATTTATATCGCGCATCTATTTCACGAAGCGGATATGGATTCCACCCCTGAAGACGTAAGAATGATAAAGATATGTTCATAAACACACTCAAAGCTATAATTGGATACTACTTGTTCACAAACTAATAAAATACAGGTCCTATTTCTTCAAGATAATATATATGTCGCCCACCCACGTTCTTGTCGGTCTTCATTTGCACAGACTACGTCATTATGTCACTACGATATTGGCCGGGATTCCTTTATGCAGGGGAGGTTGGAGTAATTTTATGCAGCTGCTAATATTCTAATTAATCAATGAATGAATGCGTGAATCAATCAATGACTCAATGAAGGAATGAGGGAAGGAAGGAATGTACACTTAATTTTG
This sequence comes from Chaetoderma sp. LZ-2023a, assembly GCA_034401795.1. Taxonomy (NCBI): domain Eukaryota; kingdom Metazoa; phylum Mollusca; class Caudofoveata; order Chaetodermatida; family Chaetodermatidae; genus Chaetoderma; species Chaetoderma sp. LZ-2023a. Next base: position 86,126,717 of record CM067360.1, read on the forward strand.
TATGGAATACCACCGAAACGATTCCACAAACCAGTCACCATCATCATCACTACAGCACCACCACCACCACCACCACAACTAGTACCACCACCAGCAACATCACCACCCACCACTACCACTAGCAACGCAAACACAACGAAGCCACCTCCACGACCACCACCACCGCCCACGCCGCTGAAACCACGAATCCACGTCTGCCACCAACAGCACCACCACCACCACCACCACAACCATCGCCAGCACCATCATAAACACCATCACTACCGCCACCACCACCCCAACTCCACCACCACAAGAATCACCATCGTCACTAACAACGCCAACACCATCACCACCACCAGTCACTAACAATGCCAACACCACGACCACCACCACAACCACCACAACCGCCACCACCACCACCACTACCACCACCGATGAGGATGACGACGACAGCAGCAAAAATAAATTATAGCTACTGCTACCTCGACCACTACTACCACCACGACCACCACAAGCGAAGACGATAACGACGACGGCAATAGCAAAAACAACAACACGCAATACCGCTACCACCATCACCACCACCACCACCATCATCACCACCAACACCACCAACACCAACACCACCACCACCACCACCAACAACAACAACAACAACAGCAGCAGCTACTACTGCTGTTGTTGCTGCTGCTGCTGCTGCTACATTAACTACTACTACTACTACTACTACTACTACTACTACTACTACTCCTACTACTACTACTACTACTACTACTACTACTACCACTACTACTACTACTACTACTACTACTACTACTACTACACTATCTTATCTAATTTTACCTTCTAGCCTTGTTGTCCCTGTCTGAACAGAGGGAAGTGCGGCAGTTGTTGCTGTCATATGAAAAGGTTGTACAAATTGCAGGAATGTTACTTGCAAGTTTCACACAGGTATGATATTATATTCTTATTTATAATTTCTGTCGATATTTTGTTTGGGTATTGGCATGAATTGGATACTAGCATAATATGTCACGAGTTTACTTTTTCGAGTATTTGGTCGACTATAATTATATTATCTATACCAGTGCGCAAGAGATATGGACTGTATGGAAATAATGCATATGTTTCTATAGTGGCTGAACTCTTGATCACCATATTTCTGCTACGGTAGCATAGCCAAACGGGCAGAGGAATGGGTACAATTTGAATGGCGGATATATAGAAAGCATGGAAATATGCACTAGCATACACGTTCTCGTTTATACCATTAACAAACATACAATTGAAATCAGTTTAGTCTCATTTTGAATTCCAATAGAATGTTTGATAATGGTCGTAAGTACGATCGGTAGTGGTGGTCGTGGAGTTGACTTCGTGGTGTAATCATTTTAGTGACTGCTGGTGGTGATGATGTTGGCGCTGTTAGTGACGGTGGTGATTGTTCTGGTGGTGGGATTGGGGTGCTGGTGGCTGTGGTGGTAGTTATATGATTAAACGCACTGGCTCAGGATCTCCCAAGGTTGGGAGATATTTTTTATTTATTTTATTGTCTGAGATTTGTTATGTTTGTTTGATAGAGGCGGTATGGCCTATAAAATATGAATAATATATATCATTCATTCTGAAGGTTTTTGAAGAGTTAATTTCGAATTAACCAAGATGTCACGTAGATTGGAGTTTTTCTTAAAGGCTATCACTGGACGCAAATTGAGAGGTTTTTTCATTTTATCCTGCAATTTATGATATTCATCTTTCAAAATTTCAGAAATTTCAACATTTTTTCGATTGTATGTTAAACTGAATGGAATAATTTCACGTTGATCAGCAAGACCAGGGTCCACGTTTATGCCACTCGGCCATTTTGTTTTCAGTTGCTTAATCCAAAATGATTCTCGAAGTTTTCTTTGTTTATCAGTTTCTTCGGCCGTAGCAGAAAGAGGCAGTTGCTCAATAGGCATAATTTCAAAGTGTCTATCGACAGAATGACCAGGAAGATTGAAATGTTGAGCTACGTTGGTGTCCTCGTCGTGTCTAATATCGCAAAGGTGTCTAGTTGCTCGCCATCTGAAAGGGCATTTTGTTTCACCGACATACTGCTTTTGGCATAATTTGCAAGATATTAAATAGATAACATTTTTAGAATCGCAATCTAAATTAGACTGAAGTTGGAATTTGCTTTTGTTCTGATAACTGACAAATGTTGTCTGATTAGGTAGATAGAGGTCTAATTTACACCTCTTCTTTCCACATTTCTGAGATTGTCCTACGCCTATAATCGGACGATTGTGACGAATTTTGGTAGGCTTTTGATCGGCAGCCTTATCAGTAATAGTTTCCAAATCATGTAAAGTTTCGGATTTTATTTTGCGCAAAAATCGTGTTGAATATCCCCTCGGTTTGAGGGCTTTAAATAAGGTGGAACACGCAGATTAAAAATTCTTTCTATCACTAGAATTTCGGTGAAACCGGATAATCTGTGATTTGATAATACCTTTAAAAGTATGAGGTGGATGGAAAGATTTCTTATGCAGTAGTTGATGGGAATCGGTGGGCTTAAAGAATACTTTGTAATCAAGAAGCCCACTCGTGTTATAATTTACACCTTTGTAGAGAGTAACGTCCAAAAAGTCTACGGACGACTGGTCAATGTTGGCTTTAAGTTTGATGTTAGGATCGTGATTGTTCAAAATAGTGAAAAATTCATCAAACTCTTCCCTCGAATGATTCCAGATCATAAAAATATCATCGAGGTAACGGCTGTAAAATAAGGGCTGCTTAGGACATTTGTTAAGCGCATCTTCTTCCCACTCAGCTACATAGATGTTGGCAAAACTAGGACTAAAACGTTTACCCATAGCGCATCCACAGATTTGTTGGTAGATTTCGCCAGCGAATTCGAAATCATTGCCCTTTAAACTCAGCTCCAGGAGAGCTAATATTTCGCTAGTGGGCCTATTGTTATCGGGATATTTATCAAATGCTCTGCGAACAGAAGACAAACCCCTTTCGATGTCAATGTTTGTGTACATAGCATCGATGTCGAGGGTTATCAAGAGTGAGTTTGGAGGAACAGAAATTTTGGAGACCTCGGATAGGAAATCCTCAGTGTTGTTCAAAAAGCTGAAATGTCTATTCGCAATTGGTTGTAGGTGGTAATCAATAATTTCACTAATTCGATAAGATTCAGAGCCGCAATCAGAGATAATAGGTCGACCCGGTGGTATCATAGGGTCGGACCATGACTCAATAGGTTTATGAATTTTTGGCAAAAGGTAAAACGTACGTGGATTTGAATCTCGTTTAGCAGTAAGGTATTTAAACTGCTTTTTCGTTATGGCCTTTTTGTCAGCCATTTCTTGAAGGATTCCATTAAATTTATCACAATTATTTTTCCAGAGTGGTTCGTCTAATTTGCGGTAGTGTTTCAGATTACTGAGTTGCCGATGTGCTTCACGAATATAATTATCCTTACACATTAATACAGTAGCAGATCCCTTGTCAGCAGGCTTTATAACGATGTCATTGTTTTTACGCAAACCTGTTAAGGCTAAACGTTCTTGATATGACAAATTTTGATGATTTTTAGGAAATTCTAAATTTTCAACACGCTCCTTGATAGCTTTTATACTATCAAGGATCGCAGGGTCAACCAACTTCGAGTTAGGTGCCCAGCCAGTTTTTTCAACAAAAGGTAGAAAGTTGTTTTTCTTGGAATTTCGAAAAAAGTCTGCTAATTTTACACGGTGAGAAAATTCTTCAATTTCCCATAAGCCATTATCTAAAAGGGCATCTATGTCGACTTTGGGCCGTGGTGTTGGTACATATGTTAGACCAAGATTTAGCAACGATCTTTCTGCTTCAGACAATGTAGAACCAGTTAGGTTAATGATATTACCACCTAGGCCAATTTCTGGGTGGTTAGTACCCTGACCCGTAGTTAGTTTAAATTAAGGTGCGATAACCAACTATTATACATCCTATTTGCAGTGCACTCAGTCCAGTGGATGTTGTCCTCAACCACCTGAAATTCAGACACGGGGAGGCTGGGCAGGATAGGGACCTTGGCCCTTAAGGCCTCTACACGGCTGTTAACGAATTGTATGTTTCGTTTCTGGGTTGTAGTCAGGTGCTTCGAATAATTTAGTTTGGCAAAGTGAACTTTAGCCTTTGGAAATTTTGAACGCATGGTACTAAACAGATTCTCAATTCTTTGGGAGGTGTCATGCTGAAGTTCGTCCTTATCATTAATTCCGATGTTAAGGATGATACGCTGAGGTTGGAAGAACTCATTGTGTTTTCTAACCATATTCCTAATGTGGTTTATCTTAGCACCTGGATAGATTGCTACCTGCATATCTGGATGAGGTGTCTGATTGATACGAGCTAAATTTGAAGACCCAATCAGCAGAATCTTCTTGTTCAGAGTAGGAAGGCGCCATTCATTCTTATTATCCACCACGAACCGAAACTTGTAGAAAGACCTATGCTCTTTTGGTGTATCCCTAGGCGTAGGTTTGGGCTTAGGTGTGGGCGTAAATTTAGGTTGTGGTGGCTTGGACCTCGGCGTCGACGATCTGGTCTTTTGACCAGGTCGCTCAGTAGCTGCTCTCTGTGGAAGGGGAGGAAACTTGACTTGGGACAGTGGCGAGACCGGAAGAGGGATCTGACTAGGATCCACATGAGCGGACACTGACGGTGACCATGCTGGCAGTGGAATCAGGAGCGGATCCCCACAGGAGACTGCAGGGGGAACACTGGTGAGCTCTGGTTATTCACCCGCTTAACTACTGGGGGACTCTCAGTGGGTGACCTATTCCGTTTCCGATTTGATGGTGGGATGACTGGTACGGTCAAGGCTGACCTTGCAGTCGGTGTGCCTGGTAGGGCCACAGAGGGCCCTGCAGTTGATGTTCCTGGTAAGGTCAGAGGTGACCCTACAGGGGGTGTTGTACTATGGCAGGTTCTAAAATGTGGATCAAAAGGTCTGATGAAATCATAAAACTGATCAATTGATGAAGAATGAAACTTCCTACCATAGTTATTTCGGGCCCAATTTATTGCTGTGGTCTTCGCTCTACCTAATTCTAAATTTGGTTTGGACTGAGCTTCGATGAGGAGCGACATAAGACGACCAAGCTGGAAATTATAGTGACTAATGTTAACCTGGATTAAAGATATGGCCCATTTCAAATTTGCTGCTAAGATGTCCTTACGGACCTCGGCGTTTGACATCGCTGGTTTACAGAAGAAATTCTGTCTCTCTAACTCTGACACTTTCCAGCTCAATCCAGGAGGCAAACTGCCCCTACGTACATGAGCATTCAAGATGCCAAGGTGGTGAAAGCATTGTATAATCATGTAGTAACACTTGGTTAGTGCAGCCTGGGCAGATGGCGGGCGACTGTCGTTAGACCTCCTGTCATCCCGTCTTCTACTCTTGCTAACTCCAGCCATAATGTTACTAGTTAGATACTTCAATGTTTCTGCCACTAAAATCTACAAGAATACCAAAAAATTGAGGGGACCTAATGGAATCGTGAACCAAGGGAAATCTATCGAATTACAAGCCTAACAAAATCTACAAGCGCATCAAAAATCTACCGCTGAAAAAAAGAAGGTTATGATTAAGCATGTTAATATTTAAATAATTCATATAAACTATTAAAGGATAATTGTGTATATTACCAATAATCCTATGCACCGTCGTGAAGTGGGCGACCGGTTTCGACAAGGTTTGTCAGCTTCAGGCCACAGAACAAATCTGCCTGTCTACCAAAAATCTGTCTATTTATTAGAATTGATGGCCTTAGATTAGTGTTCAATTGTACTTTGAAAATTTTAAATTCTATTCACATTAAAGATTTGGACTGCCACAGATGTTTAAAAAACGATTGTCTAAATCCATTGACGTTGATTGAGTTCTAAGGTTTCTGAGTGGGCTTCCAGTAATACTCTCATGAATGAGTGGCGGTTGATCAAAGAGATCAAGCCATGCATATTAACCCAGTGAGATCGATTCTGTTTGTTCAGAAGGTGTCCCTTTCTGAACGAGGTTCTAGTATCAGTCTGTTGATTGATCAAAGGGATCACACAACGGTCATTGATCATTTGAACAGTGAACTATATTTCAAAAGGTGTTGTTGGACTTTGTTTCCAAGTCTTTTGAAGTCGAATTTAGGAAAGAACATTTTTTAATTTCCAACAATTAGATAATTGTCTATAACATTTAGACTAATAGGAGTCAAGTGTATTTGAAAGATTTAATGAGCAATATGAATTTCGAGTTCCCTCCATCCATCCATCCACCCACCCACCCACCCACCCACCAACCCATCCACCCATCCACCCACCCATCCATCCACCCACCCATCCATCGACCCACCCATCCACCCAACCACCCATCAATCCAACCATCAATCCATCCATCAATCCATCCATCAATCCACCCATCAATCCATCCATCAATCCATCCATCAATCCATCCAGTTAATGAAGGAAGGAGTGACAGAAGAAAGATAAAGGAAGAAAGGATGGATGAATTAAGGAAGGAAGAAAGGACGGATGAAGGAAGAACGGATGGATGAAGGAAGGAAGGAAGAAGGGGTGGATGAAGGAAGGAAGGAGGGAGGGAGGGAGGGAGGGAGGGAGGGATGGCGGTGGCCACATAAATCTTTGGATATGCTGAATATTTTAATAACATTTTGACTGAAAGGTGTTCGTGGTCCAGAGATTTTGCCCAGTGAAATTATTGTCTGATGGCTTGAAGTAGTCAGATGGTTAATAAGTATGGTTACACTACAATTATGTTTCATCTGACTTACCATTATGAGACTACTGTTGGTATTTAACCTTTGGAATTTGACATTTAGCATTAACCAATTGCATTTTGACCATTGATTTTTAGCAATTGACCTTTGACCACTGACCGTGACCTTATACTCTCAGCCAGTTAACGCTTAGATTTGACATTGATCATAACCTTGACGTTGACATTGCTATTTGAAATTTGAAATTTTACCTTGAACTGTCAGTTTGTCATTGCGAGTTGGAATTGACCCTTGATAGTTGCCCTTTAATCGTTCATCAATGATGTTAACCTCTGACATTTGACCGTTGATATTGAGTTTGATCAATGAATGTTACCAGTTGTGCTTTAATCACCACCATTGACCTATAAGTGTGTATGTCAAAGACGTGAGACAATGCAGACGCCAACTGTGTTGAAGACAACGCAGATAATTCGAGTTGCCAACTTATTACCTTTCAAACGATGAGCGACTAGTTAACATCACTAGAAATTTGAATAATAATATTAAAATCATTTCCAGGAATTGTTGCATCATATGGCCAAAATGGGCAGCTTCTACTTCTTGTGTATCCAATCCGCAGACAAATAGCGCACAGGTCCATGTATAATTCAAGATATAGAATACATTCTTCAGATGAACCATCAGCGAAATGCAAATGGTAATGTGATGACATTATAATGGCATCTAAATCAATATTAGAACATTCCAAAGGCATTTGTTTGTTTTAAAGCAATGATTTCATTATCTAAGACCCTCGAGGTAAATAAATAGCTTCCTAACATTCCGGAGCTAATGAATCAATGTACGATAGATGTCTTGTGCACGCGCACGAGGCAGCATAATTGCATCAGCGATTGCACCGAACAGCAGTTGTTTGGTGAGAATTTCTCTTGCTGTTCAGACAAATGGAGGCGCATATGGCCGAATGCATGGACTCGTGCTCAGACTGCTATCTCGCATACAGGAAATGAATTCTCTACAATGGAATTGGCGTGCGCTATCCGTTAGGATCTCGCATCGGCTTAGATGTGGTTATGTAATTATAGCAGCTTGCGAAGTGGTGGTGGCGGCATACATTATGCAAACACTTAAACACAGCATTTGACACTGCCCAGTAAAAAGTTTAAGTTTAAATTATCATATTACTGGTGATGATTCAAGGTTCCCACATCTAACAAGGTGCCTGTGCCGCTCAACTACATGAATAACACTATACACGTGTGCCAGAGAATCAACGGTTGAAACTAGAAACACACGAACCTAAGATTTAAAGGTGCGAATTATGGCCGAGGATTTTAAGAATAAAATCTTAAATGATTTCTTGAGAAATTTCTCCCAAGCTGATCACCCATCCCCACCCCAGCTCACCCCAAGTCGCCCTAAATCATGTAACTCAAAGATCCTTCCAGTCATGTGTGGTTGAAATTGGTCTAACCGTTAGTCATCTTTTAGCGAATTTGCTAGACATTTTCGGAAACTGAAAATGGTACCGGTAAACTGCACACTCAATTTTCTGTATACACTTTCTGAAGCCTATTACACGATGGCCCTTGGTAAAAATCAGCCCAATGCTTAAAATCAACATTTGGCAGATATCTTTTTTGAGATTTCCATGACGTTTTCAGAAATTCGAGATGCCATGAGACAACTCTTTTAACAGATGTCCTGTTTACATTTGTGGAAGTTCAAGATGGTGCCTGAAAACTTCATAATCAATTCTCTGTATGCATTTTCCGAAGCCTATCACTCAAGGATTCTTGGTAGAAATCAGAATAGTGATTAATATAGATCAAGCGATTTCCTGGACTTATTCCGAAATCTGACCGATGGTTGGCAGATAAATCTACCAATCAGATTCTCGAGAACACGCGTGCGGTAGGTCGTGTCCTATATTACGTATCTTCTGCTTCAATCGACCAACAAATTGATAGGAAGATCTGTGCATGTGTTTCTAAAAGGTGTGCAAAATACAAGATGGTCACGGCCCAAATCGACCAATCAGCTTATTTTGAATAATCGTGAACCTCTTTGCCACATGGATGCGTCCCGTCGAATCTCTAAATTTGGCACATCGGATCAGAGAAGTGGCTTGAAACGTCCTAGTATTTTCCTATATGTGTTTTGGCAGTAAAACAGTCACAGATCTGTTTATTTGACAAAATGGAGAATGTAGAATTTGACATCGCCATTTCCGCAATTAAAACACAAAAAATCCAGTATGGTCACCAAATGCTATATGCTGATGGGGGAAAGGTGATCATATTTTTGGACACATCACATTCTAACGGCCCTGAGTCACTAATAATATTTGTCAAAATTCAGCCTGATGTATTAAGCGGTTCCGGAGAAGTAGTCAGTTATTTCAAGAATGATATAATCCAAGATGGCCACGAGAAAAATCACACACTTACTTCCTCTTGAACAAGCTTGCTCAACACCTTGGGCTAAATGAAGTTTCCTGAAATGCAAATCAATTGTCCGAGTGGTTTCGGAAAAGAATATGCTTAAATCTGTTTCTTCAATAAACACAGACTACTAATATGGCCGCTGCCCAAATCCACCAATCAGCGTCATTTGCACAATCCCAGAACTCATGTTCCATTAATGATTCCTAAAGAACTATGTTAAAATCTGCCCGGGAGATGTTTTTTCTCGTGCATAAATGATTACTCATACCAGAGAACAAATACAAGCACTTTTCTCTCTCCAAAGGTCTAGACGTGTATGCAATTGCCCTACCAGCATTCATCCACACTGGCTATCACTTTCGACTCAGAAGCCAAATTTTGACGTGAAATTACTACGCGTACTCAGGTTTTCACTTTCAATTCACAAGTTTAATCGTAATCCATACAGGAAAATATGTGTGCGCCAGTAATATAAGTGCTTTTAATCGGGCATTTGTTTATGGTACAAAAGGAATATTCTGTTGAATATATTGAAACTAATTTCACTTTGACTGTTTCAGCAAGATTTTTCCGGCAAATTACTTTCAAAATAGCCAACAGTTTTGGCGCATAGCTGTCTTGAGAGGCATATCAATAGGTACAGTGTTAAGTGGAAAATAACCGAATTTGTTTAAATTAACTGAAGTCGCTCCTTTGTCACAGACTGTCTATTAAAGCTATCATGACGTATCAAAAAAATAGCAGCTAATGCGCGAAAAAAATATGGATGCGTACCCTTAAATCCAGCCAGGTGAGCTACCGACAAATTGTTGGCGTTTCATCTCATCTGGCCATTTCCAGTCGGTTACTATAAACGATGCCCTCAAATCCCGAAATGGCGGCAGTCAAGCGTTGACCGTATATGTGAGAAGCACGCCGACTGAAATTTATATCGCGCATCTATTTCACGAAGCGGATATGGATTCCACCCCTGAAGACGTAAGAATGATAAAGATATGTTCATAAACACACTCAAAGCTATAATTGGATACTACTTGTTCACAAACTAATAAAATACGGGTCCTATTTCTTCAAGATAATATATATGTCGCCCACCCACGTTCTTGTCGGTCTTCATTTGCACAGACTACGTCATTATGTCACTACGATATTGGCCGGGATTCCTTTATGCAGGGGAGGTTGGAGTAATTTTATGCAGCTGCTAATATTCTAATTAATCAATGAATGAATGCGTGAATCAATCAATGACTCAATGAAGGAATGAGGGAAGGAAGGAATGTACACTTAATTTTGTATGGAATACCACCGAAACGAGTCCACAAACCAGTCACCATCATCATCACTACAGCAGCACCACCACCACCACCACAACTAGTACCACCACCAGCAACATCACCACCCACCACTACCACTAGCAACGCAAACACAACGAAGCCACCTCCACGACCACCACCACCGCCCACGCCGCTGAAACCACGAATCCACGTCTGCCACCAACAGCACCTCCACCACCACCACCACAACCATCGCCAGCACCATCATAAACACCATCACTACCGCCACCACCACCCCAACTCCACCACCACAAGAATCACCATCGTCACTAACAACGCCAACACCATCACCACCACCAGTCACTAACAATGCCAACACCACGACCACCACCACCACCACCACCACCACCACAACCGCCACCACCACCACCACTACCACCACCGATGACGATGACGACGACAGCAGCAAAAATAAATTATAGCTACTGCTACCTCGACCACTACTACCACCACGACCACCACAAGCGAAGACGATAACGACGACGGCAATAGCAAAAACAACAACACGCAATACCGCTACCACCATCACCACCACCACCACCATCATCACCACCAACACCACCAACACCAACACCACCACCACCACCACCACCAACAACAACAACAACAACAACAGCAGCAGCTACTACTGCTGTTGTTGCTGCTGCTGCTGCTGCTACATTAACTACTACTACTACTACTACTACTACTACTACTACTACTACTACTACTACTACTACCACTACTACTACTACTACTACTACTACTACTACTACTACTACTACTACTACTACTACTACTACTACTACTACTACTACACTATCTTATCTAATTTTACCTTCTAGCCTTGTTGTCCCTGTCTGAACAGAGGGAAGTGCGGCAGTTGTTGCTGTCATATGAAAAGGTTGTACAAATTGCAGGAATGTTACTTGCAAGTTTCACACAGGTATGATATTATATTCTTATTTATAATTTCTGTCGATATTTTATTTGGGTATTGGCATGAATTGGATACTAGCATAATATGTCACGAGTTTACTTTTTCGAGTATTTGGTCGACTATAATTATATTATCTATACCAGTGCGCAAGAGATATGGACTGTATGGAAATAATGCATATGTTTCTATAGTGGCTGAACTCTTGATCACCATATTTCTGCTACGGTAGCATAGCCAAACGGGCAGAGGAATGGGTACAATTTGAATGGCGGATATATAGAAAGCATGGAAATATGCACTAGCATACACGTTCTCGTTTGTACCATTAACAAACATACAATTGAAATCAGTTTAGTCTCATTTTGAATTCCAATAGAATGTTTGATAATGGTCGTAAGTACGATCGGTAGTGGTGGTCGTGGAGTTGACTTCGTGGTGTTATCATTTTAGTGACTGCTGGTGGTGATGATGTTGGCGCTGTTAGTGACGGTGGTGATTGTTCTGGTGGTGGGATTGGGGTGCTGGTGGCTGTGGTGGTAGTGGTGGTGGTGGTGGTGGTCGTGGTTCATCGGCATCGATGGTGGTGGTGGTGGTGGTGGTGGTGGTGGTGGTGGTGGTGGTGGTGGTGGTGGTGGTGGTGGTGGTGGTGGTGGTGGTGGTGGCGGTATTGTGTTCTGTTGTTTTTGCTACTGTCGTTATCGTTATCGTTTTCGCTTGTGGTGGTCGTGGTAGTAGTAGTGGTCGAGGTAGTTGTAGCTATAATTTGTTTTTGCTGCTGTCTCCGTCATCGGCATCGATGGTGGTGGTGGTGACGGTGGTTGTGGTGGTGGTAGCGGTAGTGGTGGTGGTGGTCGCGGAGTTGACTTCATGGTGTTGGCATTGCTAGCGACTGGCTGTGGTGCTGATGTTGGCGTTGTTAGTGACGGTGGTGATTGTTGTGGTGGTGGGGTTGGATTGGTGGTGGCGGTGGTAATGGTGATGGTGGTGGTGGTGGTAGTCGTGGATTCATGGTTGCAGCGGCGGGGGCGGTGGTGGTATCCGTGGAGGTGGTTTCTTTCCAGAAATAATCCGTTCCTGGAATGCTCTACCACAACCCGTTAGAATGTCTACCACATTATCAGAATTTAAAAGCAAGCTGAACGCCATAAACACACAACCTCCCCCACGGTGGCTCTATACAGGAGCAAGGCCAGCGACTATTGCCTTAGCCAGACTCCGAAACGGGTGTAGCAACCTAAACAGTCATTTAGTCGACAACTTTCTGTCGGATTCTCTTTGGAGCAATTGTGGGAACGCTGACCAATCCAGTCAACAGTACTTGTTTCACTACCCCCCTTTACGCAGATCAAAGAGACACGTTCTCAAATAATCTTATCTCACTCCATATCTTTCCCACACCTCTAACCGTTCAACATTTGTTATTCGGTAACACCAATGCGAGTGAAGTTAATGTATCAGAACTTCTCCGCCAGTACATCTGATACTCTAGTCGCTTTAAATGATCCTTCCGCTCTAATCTAAAATAGTCTGATTACTACGCACCATTAGTGCACTGGCACTCTATAGACTGCTCTTCCATATTTCTCCACGCATTACCATCTCAATTTGGTTCGCTTCTAGATTTTCGCTAGCTAGTGTGCTTAAGGATTAAGGGTCATGGAGATTGAAAATGGCGCCTGCAGATGGTTTGGGATGCGTCTATTTGCGGACGTGGAGGGGACAATTCTTTGAAGATTTTGCTACTGGCCTGGCTGCCCTGCTACGCGAGTCGGCCACGCAATGGTAAATGTTTTTATAAATTGTCTGCTCTGGGCTGCTGGCGGATGCCTTGAGAGGACAGAGATCTCCATGACCAATCTTGATCACTAACCGGTTAATAGTAAGGACACTTCCTGATGACCCGTTGACTAGTGACAATCCTGTGTCAACCGTGATCACATTCTATCACTAACCGGTGCACAAGAACCTCGGAATGGGGACTGTGCCGTGTAATTGATGAATCCACCTTTGGCTATACGCCCCGCCCAATTATGAATAGGTTCCGCCCATGCTTTGTTGGGGTCGATCTGTATGCTCTAAACACTGGATTCCCAGAATCCCAATTTTATGGCACTATAGATGACTCTGGAAGCGACAGCGATCAGTCAAGCTAGTTTCAAAATGCTCAACATAATATCTATTCAATAGCGAAAACATACAATTCGTACAGCTTGGCGGACGATTCCTAGGATTTATGATGGAGTATTTCCGTCATTTATGACTGTCACGCCAACCTATAGGCGACGTAGTTGATTATGGCGTCAATTACTTTAGTGGATTCATCCACTTTGAAATAACACTAGCTATTGACCAACCCAACACGAATACACAGATACCTCTACTAGCCATATCGATGTTCTCTTTATTAAAAGAAAAGCATGTCCTTAAACCTCCCGGTTGATTTGCAACTTAATCTTTTTGATAAAATAGTTATGCCAGTCAAGCTCTATGGTTGCGAAGTATGGGGATACGAAAACGTAAAGTAATTAGAAAAGGTGAAGTTAAAATTGTGTAAATATATTTTGAATGGAAGAATGACAACAACAACTAACATGATATATGGGGAACTTCGTACATTTCCAGTTATGCTTACTATAAAGTGCGAATATTAAAATTCTGGTAAGCCTGTTACTGGACAATGATAAGAAATATTCGTCGATCATATTTAAATGTATTTACCAATTATTTAGTACTCGAAACAATAACCAGTTAGAAAATTAAACAGAAATTTCTCGGTTTTCGTTTATAAAAGAGATACTTGAATCCTGTGGATTTGCCCACGCCTGGATGGATTTTCCAATAGACAAAACTGGCAGTAATGCACTGTATACTCTTATAAAACAGACACTCCAAGACCAATTTGTGCAGTCGTGGAATGGGGTATTAAGAGATTCCGCTAAATTTGAAACGTATCTGAAGTTCAAAACCCGTTTCAAACTTTAAAATTACCTAATTAGGCCTACATTTCCTGTAAATCTACGAATCAGTTTTTGTAAATTCAGAATGAGCATACATAACTTGCTAATAGAAAAGGGCAGAGTTGTGGGCATTAGTAGGAGTGACAAGGTTTGCACACTGGGAAGGTAGGGGATGAATACCATTTCCTTAACAAATGTCCAGCTTTTAAGCAACTCCGTACATTCCAGAATAGTTTCAAAAACGCGCAGATTCATACTAAATGTTGCAAAATTTTTAAAAGAAGGCGTAAAAGTATACAAATAATCTAACACGCCGAAATGGAGGGGTGGGAATTAGGTGTGGCGGGGGATAGTGTTCTTATTCCATTTCATTTCATTCCACCTCATCTCAATTGTATTCATTCCATTTCACCCCACTGCACGCCATCTCATTTCTGCAACAGTTCCCGGAAGCATTGCCGAAGTCTTTAATGCTAACAGCCACTGGATATGGTGGCCGGACCCATAGCCAAGCCTCCTCGCTCCTTCTGTTTCACCTTTCGTATCGGGGCAAGGAGGCGAGCGTATGGAAAAGGTATATTGAAAATTGAGACGGGTGGGGGTGGGTATGTCTGTCCCCTTGTTCCGTTTTCGACCTTTACATGAACAAGGAGATGAGACAGTATGAAATTCAAAAGGGAATAAATTGATAATAATATAATAATAATAATAATAATAATAATAATAATGATGATGATGATGATGATGATGATGATGATGATGATGATGATGATGATGATGATGATGATAATAATAATAATAATAATAATAAAAATAATAATAAAAATAATAATAATAATATGGCATCTGTAACGCCATTGTACCTCTCATGTAACTATGTACAGTTGAAGAATAAAGTCATTCATTCAATCATATAATTCTAAAGTAGTTCTTTCATCCAGACTCACAGGATTTATGGGTCATACTCGCGACGGAGTGTTTCGAGATGGAATTGTTAGAATTTTATTCTTTTGGAGGCTTAAATTGTGTGCCTTGATGAAGTGAGTCGAGGTAGGTCTTCGCTTGTGATGGTTTTATTACATATAGATTGGTATGATTTTTTGTGTTCTGAAATTGAACTAGAGATACGAGTCCCTAGTTCAATTAAGTAACTGGAAATCATAATGGTTTGTGCGGGATGAAATCATCATGACTGTGCTGAGCTCTGTTTCGTTTTCATAGCAATGGGGGTACCCATTTTGACTTCCAGGGGTGTTTAGTTCGGATAGTTTTGTTATTGGGCATTCAGCTGTGAATGTGTACTTTTATCAGACTCACTATTATTTATCGTAACTATAATTGTAAAATACGATGCCACCAAGTAATTAAACATAGTATAGTTACATCATGAGACATTTACTTTTTAATGTAATTGAATGGGAGACGCGGCTATAAGACCTGTCTTATCGCGCTCCCTCTAAGACAAAAACAGCAACAGAAATATGCAAAAAGGAGACCGACAAGAAGGTACGTACGGCCATATTATTTTGAAAAATAGGACCTGTATTTTACTAGTTTGTGAATAAGTATTATTCATTTATAGCTTTGAGTTTCTGTATAAACATATCTGTATCATTCTTACGTCTTCAGCTGTGGAATCCATGTCCGTTTCGTCAAATGAATGATTGATACAAATTTCAGCTGGCGTGCTTTTCACGCTTTGACCGCATGGTCAACGCTTGACTGCTGCTATTTCAAAATTTGGTGGCATCCTTTATAGTATGCAACGGCGTACGTGTGCTGGAGATGGCCAGAGGAGACGATATGGTGGTAGCTCACGTGGTTGGATTTAATGGGGCACATTCATATATTTATTTTGCGCATTAGCTGCAATTTTGTGAAGTCAAGACAGCTTTAATATGTAGTCTCCCACCTAGCCGCGCTTATGTATCGCCTTCTGTCCACTAGCGACCAATTAAGGCCGTTAAAGGCTGCTCCCCTAATGCACCTCTCGACAACTATTGTAGCTCACGGGGTAGTGTCGGGCCGTCCGGTGTCTGCTGTCGACTCGCCGCGTTGTATGTGCATGGAGAGTGATGGCGCTGGTTAGTTTCCGGTCTCGGGGTTGCGGATCGTGTTTGATACTGCCCTACGGGTCACAAAGACCGGCTCTTAAGGCCGGTGGAACTCAATCGTTCCGGTGAGGCCGTGCGACCATCGTCGCGAACATTAAACACAACAGTTTCATCCCAAGAGTTTGTGTCACCGGTATGCCTGTCCAAAGCAATTTCGTGATCTATGGACACTACAATATTTGATTGGTGACCTAGAAATTAAGTCGATACAATAGTTTTACCTGAACAGACCGTCAAGTATGCTAGATAAAATGAGCATACGAAAATAAAAGACATAGAGACAGCCTGATGAACTTTTAAATGCGGGAATCCCGGAGGTATCACACAGACTCGCAGGTCCGCAGAGGTATCCCGCAAGGGAGGCTTCTGTACACGAGAACACTAATTAACTTAACATAAGCTATTATACCTCTAAGCTGAAAGGAAAGAAAATCATCTTTTATAGTGTCGAAAAGCTATGTGCCTCACACAGGCACTTCTCCTGGTGCTCGTTTTGGGTGAGAAGTAGTAGCTTTGCACGGGCCGTCGCCACTGAATCCTTGCGAGAGGCAAGTGCCTCGCGCGGGCCTCAATCACAGGAAAATGTTGCCATCGCTTAAAGCGGGGGAAGAGCATTGGCCAAAAAGGGCCCACTCTAATATTCAACCAAAATGCTATGAAGAAAAGACCAATACCTAGTGAAATTAAGATGTATACGGTTGCGTGCTGTTTTACGTGAAGACGAGACAAGCGATTCCCGAGGGATTCGCACGCCCCCGTCTTATGTAGTTTCAGGTATGCTGAATTAGTAGTTGCCACTTTTATTTATGCGGGCCTTCTTCTATGCCTAACGTAACATTTAGATTTTAGAGACAAGAACTATTTTAGGCCGCAAATTGCGGGCGCCTACCTAGCTTTAGATACAGCTGTCATTGAGAACGGATGTCCTAAGACATCAATACTGGAGACGGCGTGAATTCATGTTACTTCGCAAGATCTCCGAGCTGGGTGAGAATCCGGACATGTTGCTCCATAACCACATAAAATGCCACAGGACCTTGGTCACTTGTGATCATGTCGATAGTCACGTAACAGGACTGGCGGTATGATCAGCGAACGAAAAGAAGAAGAAGAAGGTTACTTGTCACAAAGGCAAGTTTAGGCAACTGATCTATCATTACGGTGGGGATAAGAGAGACGAATACCCACTGTGAATGCCCTTCCCGTGAGGGCGTGGCAGACCCTAACATCATGCCCAGACATTCTTACATAATTCGGTGGGGATGCGCATCTCGCCCGTCACCAGGTCCTATGGAGCTAACTTTTTTAACCTGATGTTAGGTTTAAACGCAACTTGCCCAGTTATGCACTGCGGTGCGGGGAATTGCCCAGCAGATGAAAAAGAAAATAATAATTAAAATATGTTTTTGCAGTGCTTCCTACATTGGCAAGGATAACTAACTACTAGGTATCCGAAGATACCCGGGAAATGTATGTAACACCACACCCTGACCATCACGGCCTGGAAACCCCAATAGTTTCCCAGGGTCGGATCAGTCCATGGTGTGGATAGGGGCATCCAAACAATTAAGAAGCCGTAAGGCTTAGTGGACCATGATGAGAGACAATATCTTATAAATGTGAGGCCCAATAGGTGTGTTGGCCAATTTTACACAACCTTGCCGGAGTGCGGGCCTAAATTATCGCAACTATCGGAAAAGAGGTGTACACTATGTGTCTCTTGACGAAGAAATTGTCTCTAATCATATTAAACCTATCCTATCGAGCTGAATAGAAAGGCCTTTTAGTCGGTAGCATGCCGGGCTAAATAGAGTTATAGCACGTACAGTGACCTTAGTGGAAAAATGTTGGTGGCGGGAGAACGTGATGCATATATAAATGTTGCTGTATAGTGTTTCTTACATGCACTGCAGTCCTACATTTTCTTCAAGTAAACAAAACATATGAACGAATGGCTACTCGCCATATATAAGACTAACTGGTACAAATAATACAGTGTGAAATAATTATAAGAATAATATATGAAGTATAGGTTGGCAGACGTACTACGGTGCGGTTAGCAAAAGAAACTCCTTACAGTAAAATAAGAATAATTATAAACAAATAAATAAATTATAACTAGCGGTCCTAAGACCGTTATGGTTCCTTTTAGTCATCGGGACCGTTTACACACATAAAGTATAATCATCAAAGTTGTAATTAATGGGATAATTAAAGATGTTAAGTATAGTTACTTGAATAGTCGGTAGCCATTCTTAATGATGGGCTATTGTGTTACTGAAATTGACACATCATCATTAGTGTGACGTGAGTTGCCGCATTCTCTGGAGGCTGGAAAGTTCGCGCATGTCGGTTCCCGTAAACAGGATTCCCGCATGCGGTCCAGGACGGGAGCGGATCAAACTCAGGATGGTAATCACAATATAAGAATGTCTAACGAGTAGTCGGTAAGTGATACAATAACAGTACTGCGAGGAAGAAAGTTCCCGTACACCGATGGTACGGATGGAAGTTAATAACAACCCGCACATAAGCGGGGGTTGTTGAAAGACGGTTGAAGATACATAATTAAGCTTACGGTGCGCGGTACGTCAGTTAGCTCTTAAGACGTACCGAGCAAAATTTACATGCTGCGATCAAAAAGTTCAAATAAACCTGCACGACATCAGTGCGGGGGCGGTTGAATAACCACTTTTTGGCGTGGCCGGCAGACCCGGCGAGTCATCCACCAAAGAACATCGCTGTCTCTACATATGTAGACCCACATATTTAGGCCGGGAAAGGCCTCATCACAAGTTTGTGTTCCGAGTTAGTTCTTGATTTAGTCGTGAACAATATTCAAAAGTTCCAAAAATGCTCCCGAACAATCGGGAGATACAAAATTGCTTTCCGTGCAGAGGGTTGGATTGCTGCTGTCGGCTACGGGAGAGAAACTTCCGGAGACAGAAGTAATCTGCTTAATGCCTGTCTCGCTGATAGTAGCTGCTACAGACCCAACCTATGCGGGCCCTGGCCGAGGATGCTCTCGAGTTCTGGATTTCATCTCCTTTTATACTACTCGTGACGTCATAGGTGTAGGCTTCAACCAATCATCGGTCGAGCAATAGCCAATCAGCGCGTGGCTAATAATGACGCAGTCGAATGTTCTAGAACATTCTAGAATTTCTGCGTACTCGTGGTTACAACGTCAAGGCAATATCTTGAAGATACTCACAGGGGTTTTCCATGTATAACTCCGCCATCTTTTAACCGGTTTTGAAATGGTTTACAGATTCGGAGAGCCCGCCGAATCGAATTCTGGTCTTAATTGATTCCGGATTT
Organism: Chaetoderma sp. LZ-2023a; assembly: GCA_034401795.1. Lineage (NCBI taxonomy): Eukaryota > Metazoa > Mollusca > Caudofoveata > Chaetodermatida > Chaetodermatidae > Chaetoderma > Chaetoderma sp. LZ-2023a. The sequence goes on from CM067360.1 coordinate 86,146,564, forward strand.
GGCGGGAACAAGCAATTATAAAGAATTAGAATGTACCTAGTCGGTACACTAAAAGCGCCATCCTATCTTGGTCGTGAGATACGCGCTCTGTCAAAACAGTGTTAAGCGCGCTACGCACTTTAACAAACTTAGTCGTTTTCATGACGCGATCTCTCCAATATGCTCATATACGCTTATAGCTCTACCCAGGGGGAACGAATCCAGGACGGGCGGCGCGTACCTAGCTTAGCTGGCACGTGACCGGTTGATCTGAACCACACCATCACAGGAATAATTTATTGCTAAATATCAAGCATAGGCAGAATTTACCTCGTCTTAACTGTCTCCCACTGAAACAAAAATAAATACTGTTTAAAACAAATTCATTAATATATGTGTTTGTGCAACGCGCGCAAACGCACGCGCGCACACACCCACACACCCACCAAGCGATGCACGCACGTACATACATACATACGAACGCATGCATGCATGCTCGCACGCACGCACGCACGCACGCACGCACGCACGCACGCACGCACGCACGCACGCACGCACGCACGCAAGCACGCACGCACGCACGCAAGCAGGTACGGACGGACGCACGCACGCACGCACGCACGCACTCACGCACGCACGCACGCACGCACGCACGCACGCACGCACGCACGCACGCACGCACGCACGCACGCACGCACGCACGCACGCACTCACGCACGCACGCACGCACGCACGCACGCACGCACGCACGCACGCACGCACGCACGCACGCACGCACGCACGCACGCACGCACGCACGCACGCACGCACGCACGCAAGCAGGTACGGACGGACGCACGCAGGCACTCGCTTGCTCACTCGCTCGCTAACTAACTAAGTCACTCGCCCACCCAGCCACCCACCCACCCTGCCACCCACCCACTCACTCACGCACTCACGCACTCACTCACTCACTCACTCACTCACTCACTCACTCACTCACTCACTCACTCACTCACTCACTCACTCACTCACTCACTCACTCACTCACTCACTCACTCACTCACTCACTCACTCACTCACTCACCCACTCGCTCGCTCGCACCCTCTCACTCGCTCGCTTGCACGCTCTCACTCACTGACCCACTCACCCACCCACCCACCCACCCAGCTACTTACCCACTCACCCATTCTCCCACCCACCCACCCACCCATCCACCCAGCACTACCCACCCACCCACCCACCCACCCATCCCTCACTCACTCACTCACTCACTCACTCACTCATTCACTCACTCACTCACTCACTCACTCACTCACTCACTCACTCACTCACTCACTCACTCACTCACTCACTCACTCACTCACCCACCAACCCACCCACCCACCCACCCGCCCACGCATTCCAACTGACATAATACGATTATTATCTGTTAACCTTAAGCTGTGTTCTCGCTAGAGAGTCATTCCAGAATAACGGCATACGTCAGTACGGTATGGTATAATTCCTGATTAAAGCCATGGTCTCACTAGAGCTCTACACCGTGTAACGCAATACTGAGGTTTGGCGTTATTCCCGATTAGCTCACTAGTGAGAACATGGCCTAAAACAAATAGCGCGTTTTGCCCATGGGCTAAGGATGGATTTCTAAACGTTTGCAATTCGTAGTCTACTTGCACGCACGCGCGCTGCTGGTTTCATATATAACATAGAGAAATAATATTTGATTTATGTCTGAGGCTTGTTAAGAAATGAGCCGTGTCGAACGTGTATTGTGTATAAAACGTTCCCGAAAACATATATGTATGCTTGCTACACGTTTATCGGAGAATATTACGTTCAATAATTGTACCCACTCCTCCAGTAGTAGTGTCAGGATTAAAATGATACCACCTCCCTCAACTGGCCGTCGTTCGGCGATCCGTGGCCCCACCGCCCTCTCACTCCCTGGGGCATAGGTTGGTGAGACATGTGGTTGGTGTATGCCTCTAGATGGAGGCCCTGGGTTGTTGAGACAGGTGGTTGGTATGCCTCTAGATGGATGCCCCAGGGATTGAAAGGGCGGTGGGGGCTACGGATCGCCGAACGACTGCCAGTTGAGGGAGGTTGTATCATTTTAATCCCGATACTACTACTAGGCAAATGATACCACTGCCCTCTCAATCCCTGGGCATAGGTTGAAGGGGACCAGGTGCTGGTGCCACCACGTGCCCAGACAGGCAACCACAGGGATATACACCACCCACAGGTACTGATCGCCACACATAATAGGGTCTGAACACCCATTTAGAGAAAAGCATCCAAAGGGATATACACCACCCACAGGTACTGATCGCCAGCACCACACATAATAGGCATGAACGCCCAGACAGGGGATATACACCAACCACAGGTAGTGATCGCCACACATAAGAGGGTCTGAACGCCCATTTAGAGGCAGACATCCACAGGGACATACACCATGAGTACAGTTGCACAGATTCGCGCTATTGCAAAGCAATTGGGCCTTAGAGGCTACTCTAATGCCGAGAAAGCCGACCTGCTCCAGATGATCGGCCAGGCCCATGCCAAGGAGTGGCAGAAGCGACTCGCTCGAGCAATGAATACAGGAAGGTTTCAAGCACTTACCGAGGATTCTTGGAATCCCCACAAGAAAACGCAGTGGATAGGTAAGGTTAGTCAGTTGGACGAGGAGGTGACTGCTAGCTCACAGGTCAAGGCTGTAGCAAGGCGGATGGAGGCGCATTCAATGGAGCACTTAACTCTCCAATGCAGGGGCCCCCGCATCCTATGCAGGCATCCACAGGGATATACACCATGAGTACTGTTGAACTCCTTCGCGATATTGCAAAGCAATTGAGCCTTAGAGCCTACTCTAAGGCCAAGAAAGCCGACCTGCTCCAGATGATCGGACAGATCCGTGCCGAGGAGTGGCAGAAGCGACTCTCCTGAGCAATGAATACGGGAAGGTTTCCAGCGCTTACCAAAGAGGATCCTTGGAATCCCCACAAGAAAAGCGCAGCGGATACGTGAGCATTGTCAGTTGGCCGAGGAGGTGACTGCTAGCTAGTGAGCCAAAACTGTAGCGAGGCGGATGGAGGCCCATCCACTGGAGCGCTTAACTCTCAAACACAGGATCGTGAAGCAATGCCGAGGTCTGAGCCCGGCCCGGAGCATAAGGGGGCCGAGCTCTGGACTCTTAGCCCAGAGCATAAGGCGAGAAGGCGAACGCATTCTCGACCAGCGGCTCGGCGAAGGGAGACAGAGGATAGAGGACGCCGGTCTGTATGCTGTACATTCTTCAGAGGTCTAGAAGGAGACCTTACAGGCCGGATCATGGAAAAGATCCAGCAGACTGTCCAGAACGCTTTCTACCTCCGCTACACCCATACCTATCGCATCCATCAAATCGAAGACGGTAGGGTGATGCTCTTCCACAAGAATGCTCCAGGGAGCCCGTGGCTGAACACGATAGGAGCAGCTCAGGACTGGGTGGCAGCAAGCGAGCAAGCCCGCCTCGACACAGACAATATCGAGTGACCCAACACCAAGTTGGCTTTCGTTCAATCAATCAACGTTGAGGTCAGTGCTGTCATCGAACGCCAACCTCTGCTTGGGACAGGCCCCCTCCCAGACTGGTGACGACAGAAGAAGAGTATGACTGCCCTTGACACCTACAGGGACAACATGTGTCTCTGGAGATATCTAGCAGTCCACCGAGGAGTGAGAGCTGATAGAAGTACAGCTCCTGCACGAGAGCTTGCCACACAGTTCTACGGCAAGACAGTACCTGATGTCCGCAAGACCTAGCTGGATCAGCTGGACAAGGTAGAGGTCTTCGCCAAGATCAGGATTCGCGTGTGTGAATCAACCAAAGAGGGCATCTGGCACTTGATCAGGCAAGCGGTTCACCACCGTGGCACAATGACCATCGGAGTGTGGGACCACCATGCCTTCTACATCAAGAACATCTCCAAGCTGGCATATACACTAGTCTGCAGTCACTGTCAGCAGAGGTTTACACAGGCATGCCATCTTCAACGCCACGCTGATCACTGTACAGGCGGAAAAACAAAGATTGTGTGTCCTGGCGAGAAGGTTGAGGTGCCGCAGTCTGCGTATGAGGAAGTCTTCTATCCGCCCCAACCATCCAGTTCAGTGGCTACTTGATGGATCGAGCACAAGTCGAGAAACAGAGGCATACACATACACCATGTAGAGTGTGGGCACAGTGGCGAGCGTTGGATCGAGGCGCTCCCGTAGATGGTTATGATCCGACCACCAACACCGTTTACCAGTTCCATGGCTGTCACTAGCACAGGTGTCCACAACACCAGCAAGGTGAGGATACCAAACAAAGATACTGCAAGACAGTCCTGAGAGAGGAGAAGCTGAGAGCCTTTGGATGCACGCGTGTGGTACAGTGGGAGTGATATATAAAATGCTGCCCAAGCGTCCCTAAACGAGTTTGGACTGTCCCATACCCACACTTCATAGTTTACGGCTTCGAAGCACTCCTAGATGGTATCAAGACTCATCGTACGGAGACTCTCACGATCGAGAATACTCACATACCTATCTCTGTGTCAGTTGGCTGCTCCTTAGAGGGCGCCACACGTGAGCCCACTCACCTCTGCAATCCTGACCCCAAAGAACTGATCAGAGACTTCATGCTGGAGATCCAACGCGAGCATCTCTAATCCGGACAAGGGCTAGGGCACAGTACATACCGACAGACCTGGACAAGCTCCCAAAGCGACAGCAACGACTGATCAATGAGTGGTGTGACCAAGTCCTGTACTGGGGTTCAACTCTGGGCGGTATGACTTGAACTTCATCAAGAAGTACTTTGTCGATGAGCTGACTGACAGTACAGGTACAGTGAAAGTCCCCAAGATGGCTAGTCAGACCATGTTCCTCATAACACCTGAGCTATGGTTTCTCGATGTGCTGAACTAGCTCGGGCCAGGAGTTTCGTACGAGGTACGAGGTATGGGGCAAAGCTTACGGGTGTACACAGCAGAAGAGATGGCTCCCGTATGAATGGTTTGACACACATGAGAAGCTCAACTATCCAGGGCTTCCTGACTACTCATCATAGACATCTAAGCTCAAGGGTGGCTACCTCTTGACGCGAACAGAGCGGGAACTGTGTAACCAGCCATTCAGCGAGCATGGAATGTGGCCATTCGCTGACTGGCAATGATACCATAACAACCTGGTCGTCAGTTCATTCATCGAAGCCCTAGAGCGGATGCGGAAGTTCTACACAGAACGAGAAATAGACATCCTCAAAGACGCGGTGTCTCTCCCAGGTGTGTCACTGCAGTACCTCCTACGTGGAACCACTCAGCACATGCCAGATGTTAGCCTCTATTCACTGGACAAGGAAGGGTACGGGATGCTGAAGGGTGCTGTTGCTGGCGGTCCCAGCATCGTGTTCACCAGATACAACGAGGCTGGTGTGACTCGAATCCGCCAGAGTGAGCATGTCTGCCAACGTCTACTCGGCTACGACGCAAATGCTCTGTACCTGTCAACGATGGCCAAAGAGATGCCATGTGGTAAGGAGAAACTGCACCATTGGTCTGGTGCCAGTGGAGTAGCTAGTTTTAAGAAGGCTCTCCTAGCAGACAGCTGCTTTGGGTTTGCTGAGGTGGATATAGGGGTCCCCAAGCCTCTGTTGACAAAGTTCGAGGAAATGCTTCCTCTATTCTATAACCGCGCGATCCCGGTAGAGGCAATCTCGTCTGAGATGCTGACATATCTAGGGTGAACTGGGAGTAAGCGGCCCACCACCCAGAAGCTGGTCGGTGCCCTCTCCGCCAAGAAGCGGCTGCTGTACGCCCCGACCCTCAAGTGGTATATAGCCCATGGCCTGGAGATTACTGCTGTATACCACACCATAGAGTATGAGACCATGCACCCATTCGAGTGGTTCGTTAGGAATGTTACAAAGGCCCGCCGCCCCGGAGATGTAGATAAGAGCAAAGAACTCTTGGCAGATCTCTTCAAACTTCTCGGCAACAGTGCCTATGGGAAGCTCATCGAGGCCCTAGAACGTCATAGCAACACCAGCTTCATGAAGGATGAACGTGTGGTAGACAAGGCCCTGCGTAGTGCATGGTTCGAAGATCTCGAGGAGATCGGTGAGTCATACGAGCTCCAGAGTTACAAACCAAGAATCACAATTGGAATGCCATTCCAGGTGGAGATAGTCGTTTATGAGACCGCGAAGCTACGTAGCTCGTGACAGCTTTGAGTACTTGTAGATGGACACTGACGCCACGTATATCACTATAGCAGGCCCCAACCTCGACGACGTCATTCACCCTGAGATGTGAGCAGAGTACCAGGCTCATAAGCTGGACTGGCTAGCTTGGGATAAATGGTCTGGACGGACTCCGGGACTGTTCAAGCTCGAGTTCGAAGGCTCTCGTGGCATCGCTCTCTGCTCCAAATGCTACTACATGGAGATCGCAGCTGCAAGTAAGTGCTCGGCTAAGGGAATGTCAAAGTGGCAGAATGAGGTCTCTTGGCAGATGCTCTACAGCGCCCTACATGGTGGGGTGGACAGAGCTGAAAACCGAGGCCTACGCATGTGCAACCAGGGTATGGTGACGTATGTGCAGGAAAAACTCAGACTCTCCGCTTATTATGATAAGTGCCATGCGCTGCCAGACGGGGTCCATACCAAGCCCATCGAGTATCATGTGAGCACCATAGTGGGTGGTAGCTGTTTGTCTTCAGGGGCTAGCTGAAGCTCTTCTACGACAAATGGTCGCCTAGGCACTCCGTGCTGGCGTCCCAGGTAGTACAGTGTAGGCCGCCCCTCCGTCTCCACATACCTGTCAAGCCTGTGAACATCTATCAACCAGTTAGGATCTGTTGCACACCGTCGACCATCTTCCAGCTCACCAGGCTCATACAGGTACTGAACCAGAGCATCAGGGAGTAGCCACACCTCTCCCTTGTTCGCTCCTCTATAGCTGTGACCAGCAGTGTCTGATAGCCTCTACCAGCTTCTTCGCGATTAGCCTAGTAACCTCAGCATTGGATCGCTCCACCACAGCAGGCAGCCCTCTCACCCATACTCTAGAACGTTCACTCGGCACGAGTGTAACGATAGCCTGGGCACGGTGATGCCCTACCTTGCCTCGTCTAAATTCCACACTGTGTCTCCACATGAGGGCTGCAGTCTCCCATCTGAGCTCCTTACCCTCATTCACCTGCACCAATTCTGGCCACTGGAGGGTATTTTCCGAAGCCTCATAGACACACTGGAATGCATGGGCCACCTGGCCAGCTGACCTGTCTGTAATCGGTACTGCTGGCAACATCGACGATGGTGAGGGCATACTTGTAGGTCTTACGACCAACCGAGACATGTGGAAGGAATAGAACATCTGCCTGGTGAACTCTTTTCGCGACAGTTTTCTCGAAATGGGCATGCTTGATGTGCCATGGACGAGGTCTGTATATCTGCCACATCGTCTGGTGGCTGAGCCACTGTCTAACTGTCTCCAGTGTGAAGTTGTGGCCCTTGCGACGTGCAGCATCGAGTAGTTGAGGGGGCTCACGGTAATATCCACCAGGCTGATAGTAGATTTCCTCAAGAAAGACAGTTGATAAACTCCCGGATTTCATCACTGACGTCCACTCCCGTCATGCCATGCATGGCCTGGGTGAACTCTAAACAGATGAACAGATAGCCGTCATTCATTCGACCATCACTGAAGACCTCCTCAAAAACATCCATACACTGGCGTCTAATCTCTGCTGGATCCTCACTGAACAGTAGTTTATCGACCAACCCTCGGAAGTTAAGGGACTTGACCAGGTCGTACAGAGACGCCATCCTTATATAGTACGGCTTAAATGTTCGGTGGCCCAGATGGCTACGAGCGCTATGGCAACGTACAGTAGCCAAGGGCCCGCGATACCAAGGAACGTACCTACTCCTGAGGCGATGGCTGGTATGGCTTCGGAAATCTTCTCCACCCCACGGAAAGCATTGTTGGCGATCTTGCGGACCGTCTCGCCAGGCTTTGTTGTGAACAGAGCGATCAGAGCCCCAACTGCTGCTAGCGGACCGATGGAACCTTTTATGTAAGTGCGATATATTCCTTTCACTGTGTACTAGCTTGTGGGATTCAGGCTCTACCTCATCATACTCACCCACGGTCTCCGCTACATCGTAGTCATCTGCATCATAATCATCCTCCTCATCATAGTCCTCCTCATAGTCCCCGTCATCTATATCCTCGACTGGATCAGCCTCTGGTTCATACATCAATCTGGGGATCCGTCGCTGGGGCAGTTATACAGTAGCTTTAAACTGTAGTCTACAGCATGGCCTCCACAATCTTGAATGCATGTGTGTTTGCCTTAGCGAACTGGGGACTCAGCTTCGCTGACAAGAAGGTGACAGAGGTCGAGCATGAGCGTCATAACCAGGCGATGGAGAAGCTGTCTAAGGAGAAGTTTGAGGACAGCAAAGCACTCGAGCATATGCGCCAGAGGGAGGAACGCCGACGACAACTCCGAGCTCAGGCCAACCAGAGCCTCAAAGAGGCAGATGAGAGTCTCGATGAGTAGTAGGAGGCTGTAAATATATCTGAGCCAATGCTCGACTATGAAGCATTGACAGGTCAGAAGACAGCAGAGCTTATAGTAGTGGTGGCAGCTGCAGTGGTGACGACAGGAGTCATGCTCTACGCACGTTCAAGCTGAATACATGATGTGTTCGACATGCATAGCTTAGCATAGCCAAAGTAAAGTACCGTCAGACCTAATGAGCGAGTCCCAGCTATGAGGTTTCCGATGTTGAAGCTGAGCTGGTTGCCCTGATTAGGTGGGAATTCCCTGCCCCCGAGGTGGTGACAGCCCTCGAGTGCTGACTCGAGGTCGTCGCTTCCACCGGTTAGGCGCAGAAGTGCATATGACTTAGTTTTCTGTCTGTAGAGTTGGCAATCAGCCAGCTCGCGTACCTCACCAAGAACATTGGTCCAGGCAACCACAAGCTTGAAGTCGTCTAGCTTATCCACATACTGGATGGCGCCTCCCTTCTGAACCAGGACCTCAGCAGTGACACAGTCCGATGCATCACGATGCAATGTCAGCTCTACCCATTGGTTTGCTGGGGCTTGGACCTGCTGGTGTTCTCGCTCCACGTGCACGATCCGCTGTTTGGAAACCGTTTGCTTCAGCTCCTGGGCATTCACGCCATGCCAGACATGAAGTCTTGGAGCATTCATCGTCGCATCTGCGAGCTGCTCAGTGTACACCCGACGGAACAGCCTATCCTGCATGGCAGCTGGATTCACGTATGTATTCTCGAGGAGGGTTAAGAGTGGAACTGCCACTGGCTTCTTGACACCTGCCCGTAGTTCGAATTCTGTGAACCTCTCATTGCACACCCCCCCCCCCCCAGTGTAGTACCGCTTTCCCTTCGCATAGAACGTTGGGCCATGAGCCAGCAGACCTAGGGCCCGGCACTCATCGTTCACATAGGTGGTGTCCATGGTGCTGTTGCTCTGCACGATCTCCCACCTGTTCAGAAATTGTTGGAGCGCTACCGTCTGTTCTATTGTGCTCTGAAGCTTGAACTCGAGTGTCATGCTCTTGATCTCATGGATCTGTGCCGAGATTGCAAAGGCAATGTACTTCCCAGCAGCGGACAATGGGTTCTCATCGTGTATACTGGGTCGAATGACCAGCAGGCAGTCCTTCTGAGGATCAGTGCAGTGCGATGTTGCGGGTTCAATGGCCCTATCTGGATGTTGCACATACTGCAGCATGTTTAAGGTCTGGGTATATAGAGGGGTTAAACGGCTGCCATGTTTGGTAAAGTTCTCCAGCAGATTGTCCATAAGCAGCAGGACAAGTCGGCACGACAGTCAGCACGACAGTCAGCACGACAGCCACGGCGTGCACTGTCCCACTGGGACAGGGTCCGAGGACTGCTTCGTGACATCAACATTATCCATGAGCGAGCCAAGGTCACACCTTCGTCTGATGCGGAGATACTGGCCGCCATAGAGGAAGGGGTGCCAGCTCATAGTACAAGAGAACTCCTGACTCGGATACTCTATGGGAAGTTTGACAGCACCCAGGGCAGGACACTCGACCTACCTCCTGTGGCCCACACCAACAGTCCAGTTATTCTAGCTCTCCAAAGGGCGACGGTCGACCCCAAAGTTGTACTAACGCTCGGGAGGTGGGCTGCCGTATTTACCCTTCATAGCCAGGAAGAACGAGATATGCTGGATAGCCTCCAGTCTGGAGCAAATAACTACTTCAGGGAGGTGGTCAGTGCCACTGTAGCAGAGAGCCGCGATACCGGTCATGCAGAAGGTACTCAGGAGGGGTTCACTGTTGGCCGCAAGGAGGCTGTTGAGCACATCTTCAACGAAAGAGGTCGCAGGAGATTGGCCAGTAATATGCCAGCATTTCTGAAATTCCCAGATAGCTACCAGGACTACCTCATCAAATCCATTCGCAAATCAGATTCTCGTCGCGCATGGACAAAGTGGATCTTCCGTGAGAAGTTCCATATGAAGAGAGGCCTAGACACGGAACAGTGGGTAGAGTTTCAGCGACAGTACGGACTTGACGAAACTGCCGAAGTAGCAGCGGAGACCGCTGTCGAAGATCCTCAAGCAGCGGAGACCACAGACGAAGTAGCGTAGACTGTGGACGGAGTAGCGGAGACCACGCAGCGGAGCCCACCGTGGTCTCCACTCAGTCTGTCAGCAATGATGCTTAGAACAGGCTAGTTTCCTTGCTGGATTCAGCTTGTAGGTGAAGGTCTGCGCAGTTTCCAGAGATGGCTTGAAGTGTGACAGCTCACCTGTTTCCTTGTTGCTGAAGATAAAGTGGTACAGCTCAGCCGCCCTCTCATGGTTAGGCTGTCGTATATGGTCTCGAGCAGGGCACGTCCACACTTGGAGCTGAAGTATAGCAACCGGGCATTGTGGTGGATGTCTGGTGAGATCTCGCGGGTGTACTTCTGAAAGAGGATGAAGACAGTTATCTTTGTGTGCTGGATGCACCTGGTGATGTTGCTGAGGTAGGTGACTGTGTTCTGGTCCATTTCAGGGTCATCGATAACTAGAACAAGTGGTTCTGTCAGTCGGGCTGCCAGCAGTTTCTCCATCAGTGCTTGCAGGTTCTGTGTCTTGGTGATTGAGCCATTATACCATTGATCATTACTGTCAACCACCTCAGCGGTGGAGTCAGACACCAGAAGGATGTATTGAGAGTGTGGATGTTCAGCCAGGAGAGCCCGCAGCAAGATGTGTGTCCCTTGTCCTGATGGGGCAACGATCAGCACCCCCTGGCCAGCATCGGCCGGCTTTCTGTCGAATGGTACAGACATGCGTGTGGAGGATGGTTAGCACTTAGTCAGCTGTAACCTCGTCTATATCTGGGAGACTAACCCGCAGTACTTCCTGCACCAGCTCGTCCGCCTGCAGAGCGGGGAATCCTGCACCTCCGGCGGATATGAAGGATGCGATGGAGGCATCAAGCATGAAATCCCAGCAGCAGCTGAGAAGATAGCGTAGAGGGCCTCTGTCAGCACCCACACTATCTAGTACATCCAGTATCTGTATGATACATGCACGGGAAGCCATGACTATCCTGTGGTCTTAAACGGCAAACCAAAGAACCCTGACTTCTTCACCTCTGGTAGCTCGAGGCTGGTGGTAGCACCTTTTTTGCCATCAACAGTGATATTGCTCAAGCGGAGGGTGAGATTATCTCCATCCTGTTGGAATGCGCTCCGTGGTTTCAGGAGATCCTTAACCAGCTCCTGTGCAAAGGACTCAGCCATAACCTTGAGGGGTCCAGCCTCATCGACTCCGAGCATACCTCGCATCGTCGCCATCTCCTTGATGCCCATCCCCTTGTATACAGTCTTGGCCTTGTTAATGGCCGATTCTCCTACCGTATCAGTGTTCCCGATGAGATCTTGGGCTGGGATGGTACGTCGAATCTCCCGCGGGTCTCCCTTCTCATCGAAGTCTAGGAAGGAGATAGGGGCAACAGTGTCCTATGAACCGAGGTGTGAGCAAGATCGCCTAGCTCTTTGCTTTCTAGGTCTGTGAGTGACAGCGTCATAGTGCTATATACAGACGGCTTAAACCTACTAGTCATACCCCCCGTAACATAGTTGGGCATAGGAGGACCACGCAGTCGGCCAAGGGAATAGGTGGCAGTGCTCAGGTACTGGCCCTCTCTGTAGGGGCACGCCCTGTGGACGGTCCACCATTCCTGGGCATTGGCAATCCTCAGTCTGCGTGCTCAACTACCGGCTACACACCGCCTTCCGGCTGCCATGCCTCATATGCTGCAGGGGTCTCGTGATCAATCTCTCACTATTCAGAGGGGTTAAACATAGGCGACGATGATCTCAGCCATTGCACTCGTTGCTAGCCCTAGAACCGCGGCCTCCATTAGTGTAACACGTTCACCCATGATCTTGGCGGCAACAGTGTAGGAGGGCGATCTTTGGGATGGGGTGAGTTATTCCGAGACAGTGCCTGGCCGCCCCACTCACCACTGTAGCAAGGAAAGCCGACTCACAGCTGAACAAGGCTCTGCGATACTACAAGCTGGAAAAAGGATGCGCTGCCGAACCCTCCAGCCCTTAGATGTGCATGTTGGCAGCGGGTATAGGGGCTGTAGGGCATGCCAAGCTGGTTCAGTGTCTCACCGTGGTCCCCACTGCTACTGTAATGAGTCAGGATAGTCTTATAGCAGATTTGCTAGCGGCGGAGTAGGCTGATCCCGAGCACCACGATAGCTAGGCCTGATACCACACATAGAGCTGCCATGGGAAGCGGTGTCGTGTCGACTGGCTGCAGTGTCAGACGCCTGGAGCTGCCGTGTTGACTGGCTGCAGTGTCAGGGTCGGAACGACTGTATGGCTCATACTACGCGTGGGTGCGTTGATGGCAGTGTTAAAGCTGAAGTGGACACCGGGGGAACTCTCCTCGACTATCATGTTGTTATGGCCCCTGACGTTCGAGGTCCTCAATGTTCACGATCATGTTGCTCGGAATTAACCGTAGGTGTGGCGAAATAGCAAAGTCAAGTTTGCGACAGGCCTTCTGCAACCCCTGCTGGAACTTAGCAATAAGACAACTGGGGCCTCCCACGATGATCATATCCTCAACGAAACTGATGAACATGGCCTGGACCTCTGCTCCGCTGACACCATCTATGGAATGCCGCAGCTGGATCTGTGGCATAAGGAGGCAGTAGCACAGTGCTTCCAGGGACTGGTTGATCAAAACGATCCCTGCTGGTGAGAGGCCAGAGGTGTGTGTGGGACAAAGCACTTCCACACATCTTGATAGTCCTGCCGCAAGCCAGCGATGTACATATTTTGCACCAGCGCTCCAGGGTGGAGTCTGGATTGAACGAGACTGTTGCTGTCTTCCGATGGCCTACTCGTCAGGGGGTTCGATAGGGGAATCCTGAGTATTCACGTCTCGGGTCACCATTCATAACCCCTAGACCGCTGTTGTCACCACCATGCCACCGATAGTCTGGGTGAGCGCTGAACTCTCTCTGTAGTCTGCTGGCCGCTGGGATGCTATGACTGTTGAGCTGTGGGTCGGAGGCGTTTGTATCAGGGAGGCTTGCACCCAGCTCATGGAGGATTCGTCGCACCGTGAAGTACACATGGAATCTGAGACAGCTGGTGATGAGCACAGTTAATGAGTAGCAAAATAGGAGTGAAGCAGGTTGGAACTTACTCCACATCCTGCCGTGGCACACCACATGGCAAAGTTCAGCTGCTGATTCCAGTATGAGAGGCGGAGCAGCCATCCAAGTATGAGCTTGCTTCACAATCTTGATGGTGATGGGGCGGTTGGTCAGCGGCCGTGGGTTGACAGAGAAGTTGGTTCGGGGCCGTCCGTCCACTGTGATGGAGAACGGTGTTAGCTCTAGTATATCATCCAGTAGACCTCTCAGGCCAGTCAAGGGTGTACCCAGGAGGGGCGGTTGGCTACAGATGGCTGTCGTGAGGTTCAGTGGGAAGGCCATCTATACTGGTGTTCTTAAAGCTACCGTACAGGCAGCACACTATTTGTAGGTGTCTCGACTCCAGAAACCAGCGAGGCGACCTCGCCATAACATCTCGTTGTTTAACTCTTCCATATCAACATGACTGCTGGAGCCTTTGAGGTATTGCTGTCGCACTTTAGGTTTCGCCATGCGGTACAGGGCTTGGACCTTCAATATATGGTGGTACTCTTCATCGGTGACCTGGCCATCCTCGAGAGCTTTGCTGACAGACTCGTCGATACTCCGTAGCATACTTTGTGCCAGTGCCACGTACTTAGCATGCTTCTCCAGCCTCCTTGTATTCTGCTGCTGCCCCACCCCTAAGCCCGTGGCCAAGACAGTGGCAGCTAGTGTCACGCCACCCAGCGTGATGGCCACGATGGCCCCCACCCCTGTAGCGAGAGTGGCCACAGCTGCCACACCAACACTGGCTCCAATCACACCCGCAGCAGTGGTTGTATGCACGAGGACGTTGTAGGCTGTCTTATATTGCCTGCGAATTCTTCTGTACTTTTCTTTATCATGGGCGAGATTCTGTCAGATGGTATCTATCTGCTGGAGTCGCCAGCCATGGATGGTACCGCCCTCGTCAGCCGTCAGGGAGGGGTATATTTCTGGTTGCTTCCGCTACTCTGATTTTGGCATAGTATACCTGGAGATTAAACTTGCATCACCTGTAGAATCTGCTCATGAGTCCTAGAAGGGTACATTTTGGAGAGCCTGGCGAACCATGCCAGCTTGCTGGTGTCGAGACAGACATCTCTTAGACAGAGGTCATCCAGCACTATGACGGGTGCTAGTAGCTTTCTGAGACGTGACATCTGGAACTTCACCTTATGACCAAGATAGTAGGTCTGCCGCTGGATGGCTTTCTTGGTCTTACACTTCTGCACCATCTCCTCTTCCCACTGTATGACATCTGGCTCATCCTCGTCTGTGAATACACCTGGTTCATCGTCGTATGTGAAGACATCTGGCTCATCGTCGGATGTGAAGACATCGTCCCACTGACTCTCTGCCTCATCCTCGTCCGCAGTCTCCGCTGCATCATCTGTGGTCTCCGCTACATCGGGCCCATCGTTGTATGTGAAGACATCGTCCTGCTTACTCTCTGGCTCATCCTCATCCGTGGTCTCCGCTGCATCGTCCGTGGTCTCCGCTACATCTGGCACATCATCGTATGTGAAGACATCGTCCTGCTTACTCTCTGGCTCATCCTCGTCCGTGGTCTCCGCTGCATCGTCCGCGGTCTCCACTACATCATGAAGTGTGGTACCGCGCTGGACCTGGGGGTGACTGGCAAACATGGTTGCCCCTATATAGGCCCCCCGCAGTCATTGACATAGAGGTTACTCCCCTCTCCACTGTTGTGAAAAAGGATGGGACAGTTCGAAAGCTCTACAATCGGGGATCATCCTTCCTCACCTACATAGGTGAAGGTGTCTCCCTGACGATGGTGGGCCACCGGATCGGGGTTACAGGTGGAAAGCTCCTGCTGTGTCGTCCATTCGATGGACCAGAATAAGCTGTTAACCTCCAGGAGGGCACCCTACGGGTAGATGGTGTGCCACATGTCTCCAAAGTCAAGGGTGCTGTTAAACTGCTTCAGGGAGTTGGACTCACTAGCCCGCAAACGACTCATATAGTCCTAGAGCTACGTTTCTTAGCCGGCGGCAGAGTGAAGCAGCTAGCCCCCGACCCTGAGGGGATGAAGATCACTATCGATCCGGATGGAACAGGGCTCGATCTGGCACAGATATTTCTCGAGGGGTTCACTCTGTTCAGTTTAACTCTTCATATATAGCCATGATTCTCACCACACTGCTCGTGCTGGCGTCTACAGCAGTGGCACAGGGCGCTGAGACTGCCATGATATTGGATGCCAAGCGGGCCCACTTCCCGGATGACCCACAGTACAATCCTTGGGTCGACCCTTGCGGAGAAACATTTACGACCGCCTTCACCCACGTGAAGAGATCAAGTCTGTCTGCCACTTCTATGGGGTGGAGAGGGTAGGTCGTGGTTGTCTGCTGGAGACCCCTGCTCAGCACCAGATTCTCTGTGTAACATGTGAACATGCCACAGTCTGCCGTGGTTCACATGCTAATCACTTTGGCCTCCTCCCAGGTGAGCGTTGTCAAGGTAGATGGCAGCCCCTATGGGTGGTCCCATCATGCCGATGCGACTCTGGCAGAGACTACGTGTTTGTCTGAGCCTACACAGAATAGAGAGAGAGGCCGGCCCTGTGGTTGATGGCGATCAGTGGTGTATATCGCTGTGGATGCCTGTCTCTAAATGGGCGTTCAGACCTTGGTAGCACTAGTGTGATACTACCTCCTTGGTAGCCGTTCGGCGACCCGTGGTGGCCCACGCAACCTATGCCCCAGGGATTGAGAGCGCGGTGGTATCATTTGCCTAGTAGTAGTGTCTGAATTAAAATGATACAACCTCCCTCAACTGGCCGCCATTCGGCGATCCGTGGCCCCACCGCCCTCTCAATCCCTGGGGCCTCCATCTAGAGGCATACCAACCACCTGTCTCACAACTCTATGCCCCAGGGATTGAGAGGGCGGTGGGGGCCACGGATCGCCAAACGGCGGCCAGTTGAGGGAGGTGGTATCATTTTAATCCGGACACTACTACTCCTCCTTAACCTACTCCATCCGTACATCCTACAAAATGGACAAACGCTTCAAGACTGTTTGAAAATTGACATCGTTACCGGTTTGATATTTTGTCATACCGCGCAGCCTTAGAATTAAATACTGAAAATCTGGGTGTCAATGTTCCAAGTAGATTTCAGCATGCATAAAACGTCGAGGGAGATTAGCTAGAAATAGACTGGGTAGCCATCTGTCTATTCAACATTTCGTCTGCCATGACGTCTAAATCCACATTCTCTTAGTATTGTTTGCATTTAGGCCTACCAACTTCATTAGTTCCCTTATGATACTGATGATAAATTTCTCGTCACACAAACCCGTTGCCATGGGAATTGAGTATCAATAAGCGATCGCCTATCTTTTGTGGCGGCCAGGTGGTGTCTGACTGTACATGCACGTATATGACATTTGACACTCGTAGGCCATTCCATGAGATATGTCCGAGCATATTTATTTTGTACGAGGGATAAATGATCTAATTATACAGATTTTTAGAAATATTAATCGAATATTTGAACCACAATGGCAACCACACAATTACACGCGCGCAGACACGCACGTGCACACGCACGTGACGCTCAGCAACATACGCCGAGCACCAAGAAATATGTTCCTTTGCTTTGCTTCTTCCAGCTGCAACCATGTGGGCATCTTTCAGGACGTAAGCATGTCATCCCAGTTGGGGCTCTGAAAGGCATATGCGGAAACACGTCCAGAGCAGTGGACACATTGCACATGCAAGTCTGTGAGGAAAAGCCACTCAAATTAAAATCAGTTTACTCTGATTAATTCTCGCGCGAGGTAAATGTTTATCGACAGAAAGTGCGACTACAGCTATCCCATCGGCCAATAAATCCGTGGCTTTTCTGGTTTCTTCTGACAGGATGCTGAACAATTATACCAGAGTTTGAGGTGAATTATTCTTCAGACGTCACAGCAATCTGCCACTTACAAGGATTACGCCTAGACGTGTCCCCATTACAAGCTAATCCGTATTTGATTGAAGACATGTAGATACATAACAGCTGTATATGGTTATCGACGCCGGTCTTTTCACCGACTCTACCGTTATCTTCTAGAATGAGTGTTCTCTTAAATGCATTGCTCAATGGACCTTTCTAAGTTTATCCATCGATTATATATGGTCATATGACCTCATAACCAACTAAATGACGTGGGTGCTGACGTCATAATCATTACGCAATAAATGATTATATTTGGCCCGTCTATGACTCTTAATAGTCCGACACGTTGTACGGATTGTATGTCTTTACTATTCAATAAAACATGCTTTCGAATATTTTGAATATTTTGAAACTAATTTGACTGGCCACTGTTGCCACAATAGTGCGATAACGAATTAACATCTACAGAAGAGATACAGTCACATCTACAGGAATGTTGACCAAACTTATATTTTCAGCTTATAGAAAAGTATGCTATGATCTTGTGATAACGCAAATGTGAATTAATGTATACATGTCAGACTCTTTACCTTCATGCCCGAATTTAATGTATATTGTCAATGGATGTTGCAGCAAGACTACATGAACTATATATGCATTTTAACAATGTACCGAAACATGTATCTTTAACGCAAATAGATTAGTGTCTATGGTACATTGGTTTTCAGGTTGTGTGCGCGCGCGCGTGCGTGTGTGCGTGCGTGCATGCGTGCGTGCGTGCGTGCGTAGGTGGGCGGGCGGGCCGGCGTGTAAGCTTTGTCTCTTTGAAATTCTGTCCGGACACTAAATGTGGTACTTTGCCTATTTTCTAAAATGGGTTTGCTGTACATTGTGACGTTAAAGGGTAGGCAACGATTCTGTCTACGTTTTGGGTTTTCGAAGTGATTTCATTGTATTGCCTATACGCTATTCTGCAATACTCGTGGCATATACCATATCATTAGACCAATGCACGTAAGATCTGGTCAAATGGCTGAACATATTGACCTGTAAAACCGGACAGAAATAGGTGACAGAATTAAGGGATCTAATGTTTAAAGTACACCATTAATGCATCTATCAAATCTGCAGATAGGCATCTATATACAAACTTTATTTTCCTATGAGCTTAAACGGTACTTACAGTTAGTAGATATCTTAGTACAACACTACATCATAAAGATAAAAATGTATCAAAATAAAAGGTAATCCAGTTGCTTTAAGTCACTATTTGTATATTCAAAATGCGTAAGTTAGTGTTAGTTGGAAATATTTCACCACGCAACAATGCACACCATGTAGGACTATATGATTACTGTATTCTGCGGCTGTAGTAGTAGAAACATCCTACAGTTACAATCAGTCCTTCTTCGCTTTTGCCCTCCGTGTCTTGTTCTCAGCCAAAATCCTTAGCTTCTTCAAGCCCATTCTTGACTTGAGTCAATACCGAGTCCCGCTTTCTTGAGATCACCTCATAGCATGCTTAGCAGATTTAAGCAATGACGTCCTCTTCTGGCTTTGCATTTGCTGGCTCCGAGTAGGGCGAATTCCAAGGCTCTATGTGCTGGTGTTTCTTCTGGCATCTTTAGCTCATGGCCAACCATGGACCATCTTTGCTGGGCGACTTCTACAGACAGCGGCGACGTATTATATATCTTGTATAATGCATCGATGGAAATTATGCTGTCTGTCCATTCGTATCCAGTTTGTCTAGAGCTGCCTTTGGAGCTGCTCAGCTGTTACAGTTATACAGCATCAAGGATACACAGGTTGCGTTGTATAAACGTTGACTTTTAATCAAGGGCATCTTATGCACACCATATATATTAGTAAAGCAGTATCCATTAGAGAGTTGATAGCTCAGCGATACAGTACTCATAACCCAATCTATGTGGCCGCGGAAATTACGCTTGTGTTATATGCAGATTCTTTCCTGTCTATCAAGCAAATAGATGGATATATAATTGGCAAATATAAATGTGATCTTCCACATTATGTCACAAATCCGCTATCATGATCATGTTGGATTAGTCAACTATAGTCAGTTTGCAGGCTTACTGAGCAATCGAACACTGTTTAGTCAACTATAGTTCGTTGGTACCGGATTCCCCATTGAATGGATCTTTCCAGTTTTAGCTATACCCCGCCCATCTCTAGCTAAGCTCCACCCACACCCAGTCCGTGTTGGGATCAATTGATCTCGGAACTATCTGACTATCAATTCTCAGAAAACTATGCAAGTAAGCTGTTAAATATGTTGAAACTAATTTGACTGGACGCTGTTGCTGCCTATGGCAGCAACAGCGACAAGTGAAATTAGTTTCAAAATATTATACAGAGATTTTATTAAATGGTAAAGACATAAGTTTCGTCCAACGTGTCGGATAATTAAGCGTTAAAGACGGACTATATCGAGCCATTGTTGACGTAATGAGTATGATCATCATACAAGCCACTTAGTTAATTATGACGTCATATGATGTCAGGTGATCGAGGGATAAACTGGAAAGGTGAATTACTATTCCAGAAAATTTGGAGTCAGGGTATGAGGCTCGATTAAACTTTTCTGTCGCCTATTTTGATGGCTTCAGAAGATGTGTTATTTGTGTCCGCTAGTTGGCATCCAATAGGAAATAATTTCATCAAACCTAAAATATTTAGCGAAATCTTTGCGCTGTTATATGCATGTATTCGTGGTAAGCGAGGTGTGTTACCATTTCGAAATTTTGAGATGCGCCTTTTTAGCCATATAATCCAGAATGCAAGTAGGTAGAATCACCAAAGTAGGCACATAAAGTGATATTATGAGTGGATGGACTATATTTTAGTTGGGGGTCAAAAGGTCAAATATCGATGTTACGGGTTCACTAGTGCATCCCGAAATACACAGTTTAGCCATAAATCCGGAACGCAAGTAAGTAGAATCACCAAATTCGTGACATACATTCATATTTTGTAGTCAAAAGTTAAAACGATAGGGTGCGCGGTCACTTAGTGCATACTGGAATACAGATATCCGTCTATAATTCTGCAGGTCAAGAAGGTAGAATTGCCAAATTGGTAACATACATTCATCTTGAGGTTGGCTAGAGGGAAAACTGTTTTTCAGATCAATAATTCAAATATCTCGGTCACAGGGCCAGTAAGTGCCTCCCAAAATACACATCTTTAGCCATAAAACGGGAACGCAGGTAGGTAGAATCACCAAATTTGGCCCATCCTTTCAAATTAAATGCGGCGAGAAGTCCTATTAGTTTCAGGACAAAGCATCTAATATCTATGTCACAGGGTCACACAGTACATCCTGGAATACACATGGTCATAACACTGGAAAGCAAGTAGGTCGAACAACCAGATTAACATACGCATTCGTATTGTGACACGTTGTGATTGCTTTGTGTTTGAGGTCAATGGATCAACTATCTAGGCCAAGGGGGTCACTAGGTGCATTGTCAAGACAGAGCGCACAGGCGTGGGTAGTTATTATTATTATTATTATTATTATTATTATTACCGGTCAGAAAATAAAAAAATAATAAAAAGTTAAATATGAAAAGGTATTTTAACTGCAGTAAGTGTCAGAGACGGCCAGCTAATGCTGATCTAATTGTGATAGTGTGCCCCCCCCCCCCCCCCCCAGACCTTGTGGGATATAGTAGGAGCATATAGCCAGGCGTGTTAGGGATATTTTGGTTCAGATTCTTCCAACAGCACCAAATCTGACTCAGATGTCATCCATGCCATAGTATTTCGATTTCTGACGGCCGGCAAGATGGACGCCCTCCGGGTCGACCATTTTTGGAGAAATCAAAATACGGCCGCCACCCAGGTTAGAGGAACATCGTCGTGTCGT